>CAIGQW010052715.1:3442685-3485449 GCA_903798125.1 Danio choprae | reverse complement strand
TATATATATATATATATATATGTATGTATGTATGTGTATATAAATATGTATGTATATATATGTATGTATGTGTATATATATGTATGTATGTACAGTTTGTATCCTGACTATTTTACATTTTTTATTCATTCATTCATTTTCTTTTCGGCTTAGTCTCTTTATTAATCAGGGGTCGCCAAAGCAGAATGAACCGCTAACTTATCCAGCATATTTTTTACGTAGCGGATACTCTTCAATTTAGCTTATCCATTCATTCATTCATTCATTTTCATTTCGGCTTAGTCCCTTTATTAATCTGGGGTCGCCACAGCGGAATGAACCGCCAACTTATCCAGCATATGTTTTACGCAGCGGATGCCCTTCCAGCTGCAACCCATCCCTGGGAAACATCCATACACACCCATTCACACTCATACACTACGGACAATTTAGTCTACCCAATTCACCTGTACCACATGTCTTTGGACTTGTGGGGGAAACCGGAGCACCCGGAGGAAACCCACGCCAACACGGGGAGAACATGCAAACTCCACACAGAAATGCCAACTGACCTAGACAAGGCTCGAACCAGTGACCTTCTTGCTGTGAGGCGACAGCGCTACCCACTGTGTTGCCACATTTTTTATTACATTTTATTAAATTTTAATAATGAATTTTGCCATTAATATAGTCAAATGTTGTTGACATGGCAATACATAATAAATAAATAAATAACAGAAAAACACTAAAGCCAATAGTTTTCAAATGTGCAGAAAATGTTCTTAACTGTATCAACTGTTTTAAAAACAAGTTCATTTTGTTTTACAGATGCATTAAACATCTAAGGGGTGAACAAAAAAAGAAAATGAGCTTTTCCCAGGATCATGGACGCAACTTCAGCTATAGGTAAGGAGAAATATATTTATTTATTCATGTGTAACCGATAGAATAGCTTTTTAAAAGAGGAGCATAAATGATAAAAAATGTCCATTCCATGTGTTTTTTGCCTTTTGTTTTTCTTTAAATATTACATAAAATAAATAATTTATTCCAAAGCAGTCAGGTAAAGAATGGAGATATCAAATACAGTGGCTTCTGCATGTTAATAATGTTAGAGTTCTTTACGCTAATGGTGCTAGCTTGACTAAATTCGGATGGTAGGATGCTGGGTCTCCGTCTCGGCTTCTCAGTCTTGCACCTTGAGCAAGTGCTTCCAGTAAGTGTTTGCATAACTTTCAGTCCACTGAGTCACAGAGTTTGAGAGTCTGTTAGAATGTTTCGTATGAGTTAGTACAGCATAAATAACTGCATCCAAAGGTCACACACACAAATACACACAAGCAATACACTCTCTGAAAGGTCTCTTCAGTTCATTCTGGGAGGTTGCAATGTCCGATTCCTCTCTGCTGATTTTTCTTTTTTTTTTCTTGGTCCAACCTTTCCTTTGCTAAAAAAGTATATTTTTCCCTGGTGCCAATAACTTAAAAACAAAATATGCAACAACAATTTGACTCAGTGACAATGAGTTCTTGTAGTTCCTTTACATAGTGCCTTCTTCTCCAAATGTTTCCATTTATATTGTCGAAAAAAAAAAATCCAAGTCTTTCCTCAGTGCAGTTAAATGTTCCCTTTGGTGGGGTTGTAGCTACACGATAGGAATGGGGAGAAAGTGTGTGGCTGTGTTTTTTCTCCGGGTCTTTTTTGCCCTCATCGGCCTCCCGTTGGCGCTCAGGCCTACGAACATGTGCTTCTTCTTGTTCATCCATTCGGCCGAGGCATAGGTGTTGTACCTGTTCTCCTCTATCCGCTCTATCAGCTTGCAGTCAATGCCGAAATCCCTCTGGAAAAAGAAGACATAGATGGGAGTCAGACTTAGATACTGTCTTTGGTTATATGGTTATATAGAATTTTGTGGTATTATGGAATAAATATATATATATATATATATATATATATATATATATAATAATGATCTAAATGCTAATGTAACAGTATTATTGCCACTACTGTCAAAAAAATATAATAATAATTGATTATTTTACTTAATAATGGAACATCTGTGCTTACATATTCATGTCACAAAGTTTTAATATTTTACATAAAACATTTTCGTTAGTTGATTTTGAAATAGAATAAATAAGTGTCTTCAGATGTCAGCCATTTTCCCTCATGACATCATCAAATTATGTCCACTACTTTTAGAAAAGTAATTCTTATCAATTAAAATGTTTTATTATTATTATTATTATTATTATTATTATTATTATTATTATTATTATTATTCATTCATTTATTCATTCATTTTCATTTCGGCTTAGTCCCTTTATTAATCTGGGGAATGAACCGCCAACTTATCCAGCATATGTTTTACGCAGCGGATGCCCTTCCAGCTGCAACCCATCTCTGGGAAACATCCACACACACCCATTCACACTCATACACTATGGACAATTTAGCTTACCCAATTCACCTATACCGCATGTCTTTGGAGTTGTGGGGGAAACCAGAGCACCCGGAGGAAACCCACGCCAACACGGGGAGAACATGCAAACTCCACACAGAAACGGCAACTGACCCAGCCGAGGCTCGAACCAGCGACCTTCTTGCTGTGAGGCGAATGTGCTATCCACTGCGCCCATTATTATTATTATTAATTATTATTATGTAAGGTGCAAATTATTCAGTCCTTGCATATTAATATATTATGAAGTGCTTCTTATTACACTTTACATATTTTGAAGTGGATGAATTGAAATATGTTTTTGAAGTGGATGAATACTTATCACAAAATATACATTCTATTTTTATTAAATAGAAAATATTGTTTGTAATATCAGCATAATACTGACTTGTTGAAACGATCAGTCTGTTCTATTTTTGAAACAAATGTTACTTATTTCATAAAAGATATGTATCATAACATGACCATCACCACCATTTTAAACTTAACTCATCATAGCATCATCATGAGGATTATTATTGTTCATCATTTTAATCCTCAGAAATCACCAAAAATATTTGAGAGTTCAAATTTTGAGAGCGTGACTAAAATAAATAGTGTCATGTACTCAATATTATTTGATATTTCCGCAGTTACGTCAACAGGCCTGAGGGGCAGGTGGTTTAATTTTAGGACTACCTCTCACATTTGTTGATTTGACTTTTGGAAAAGCATGGCACAATTTTTCCCTGTTTCAGATAACATTTGCCATTCATGAGAGCAGATGAATGAGAGGCAATGGGACTTAGGAAACAAAGAGGATTGTGTGGCTGGCCTGTCAATGGAGGAGAAACGCATGCATGTAGCAGCAATGGAGGAGAGACTACAGTGTAAGGTAGAGGGCCTTCTCGGCTTACTTTTTCAAACATGACAGAACTCCTTTGCTCGAGCCGACTTTTTCGGGGGGATTATTTACAGGCAATGGAGTGGAACTGTCCTTTAAAACAACCCCGGGCTTTTTAAGTGTCCCGAGACATGAGAAATAGAGCAGGCTTTCTGACATCAAAGCCTCTGAGAGCGACCCGAGGGCTGACAGATCTTTCTGGAAGCTTGTAAAGAGCTGCATTTCTATAAATAGTTTAGAAATACAGAACGCTGTTTGAACATTTCCGATAAGAAGGACGACTTCGGTTTGGATGGGATGGCGATAGGTGATCATTATTTGCTTGCGCAGTCCAGTCATTAACTATAATTAAAAGAGAAATGAAGAGAAAATGATGCTCACCGCCCCGTAGACCACCCCTTTCTTGTTAATTGCAAGGTAGTAATTGCTTTGTATCCCCTTGATGGCAACGATGCCCACATCCACAGACTTGATTTCGAGTGTACCTACAAAACAAACGTAAACATGTCATCAAAACAACGTCCACATTAAAGCATTGCAGAGTTCTTGGAATTGCGCAAATACTTATTTAACGTTTAAAGGGACAGTTGACCCAAGAATGAAATTTAATCACCATTTGCTCACTTTGCTAAGTGGCTCCATAGCTTATGAGTTTCTTTTTTTCTGTTGAATCCCAAATTACGATATTTTGAAGAATGTTGCAAACTAGAAGATATGGACATCCATAGTAGAGGGGAAAAAAGTACTGTGGAAGTCAATGGCTACCAGTTTCTTACAACCTTCAAAATATATTGTGTTAAGCAGAAAAATGAAACTCAGAAACATTTGGAACAATTGGCAAGAGTGAAATGATGACAGAATTGTCATTTTTAAGTGATTGATCCCTTTAATGAAGGTGCACTGCTGGTATTAAATGATACAGGTTAAAATAGTTCAAAAATATTGCTTTGTGCAATTTCGTGAAAAACTACATAAACATGGACGTGAAGTAGTTTTCAAAGTGCAGGTAAAAAAAAGCAAAAAAAAAAGAACAATACCTTGAATAAAAAAATCAAAAGTACCTATAAACCCACACACACACACACACACACACACACACACACACACACACACACACACACACACACACAAAACAATGTACATGTAACATAAGTAAATAAATCTAAAATGCAGGTGATTAATGTTTATGTTGTTTGTCATAACATTGCAATAAAGCAGCACATTTTATTTTCAGATACAAAACTTGACAGAATGCTTGAAGTGTGTGTAGCATTTCATTTGAACATTTTCACGTCATTTTAACAAAACCGTGATAACATTGATAACTGTGATTTTCAATTTTGGTCACTTTAATTGTGATATTAAATTTCCATACCGTTACATCTGTAGTCACAACATATAGGCTGCATGTCACAGAGCTGTTTTTAAAACGATCACCTGTGAGCACTTCCCCAACTGTCAAAGCATTAATAAAAGTGTACAACGCACTGGCTATGTAGCCGATGTTTAAAAAAATAAAACAAAGAAAAAAGTGTTGCTTCTTGACGACAACAACAGGGAAAAAAAACCCTTAGCTGGCATTTCTGCAGTGCAAAAACGATCCGGTTGACACTCAACCATACAGTAAAGGCAATGCACAAATCAAATTACCTCCTCCAAAAGTACCCATAATCCACCAGTGCTAGAGTCTCCTTCCCAGGCAAAATGGAGTACTTATGATCAAAAGTGCTAATTGTTTTTATCGTTTTTGAAATCTGAAAGGCACACTGGCAGAGGTTATTAGTGATTAGTGCAGCTATTCGTAATTCAAGTAACCATTACTGTTTTGCCTTTTAAAAGGTAATTATGTAAACCCATAAAGCCATCACGCTTTAGATGGGATTAGTCCCAGACCAAAGCATGTCCTAGTAGCAACCTGGCCTATATTATCCAGACTTGTTTGTGTATGGGGTTACAAGAGATTTTGCCTTCAGCTTCTGGCCTTTGACGAACGTCAGTGGTTTACTTAAGTGAACTACATGCTTTTATGTGCACCTATTGAACAAGACATCAAAACTGCTAAATCAAGCCTCAAAAGCAAGCTGCTGGTCCTGCTGAAAAGCTAGTTCATGCAAATGTATTCATGATGTTAGTTGAGCTTGAGCAAATATATTTTTCCAGTGTTTTTAAACACCAACAAACAAAACCGCACAATTAATTCGAATTAGTTTCAATACTTTTATGTGCTTTTTAATTTTTAAAGTCATTTTCATTCTTTTTTTTCTATAGCTTTAATTATTTATATTTTTTGTCTCAATTCTACTACTTTTATTACCTCTTAACTTAAACCTATTTTATTAAGTACCAATTTACCAGAGTTTGCTGAACTTTAGATTTTTTAACCTAATATTTATATATATTTTTTTCAACTTCATCTCATTATCCTAAATTTTTTTTTAGGATAGTTTGTTTCCAATAGTTTCTGGCCGAAACAACGTGTAGAATCAAAAATAACAGTTTTAGTAGCCCAAAGACCTGTTATTTTACCATTGTAGTATATAAAAACCAGTCAAAAACCCTATTTGAGCAAAGCGTCAGTATATCCCATATCTATATATTCAGATATACAGTCCTCTTGGAAGTTTTGGATAGTTTGTAAATGCCTAATATTGACATCAGCCTTTAGTGATGCAGAAAACTGAATCCACACCAGCACAAGCACTGCTCAACAGCAGGATTAAGTGGATGTGAAGGCAGTTCCTCCACACCGGCTCAGGTTGCAGTCACCAAGAGAAGATGTAAGGAGACCTGGACTTGTATCCTCTCTCCTCCCTCGCCTCAGGTTCATGAACAACTGCCACAGAATAAAAGGACAGGGCTCAGGGATGAGATCACAGACTTGGTAGGATTAAGGGGAAATAATCCATGATCAAAGAGCAATATAGGGGACAAAAGCAACGGAGTGGCTGTTCAAAATGACACAAGCCTGTGTAAATTGGACCAAAAATTCACAAACATACACAACCGGGCAGAGGTTGGGGATCAGAGTGATTTTTGTTTATAAAAGAGCACTATTCTCTTCACCATTCTGTCAACATTTGAACAACTCTACAGTTTAACAAAGTGACTTTTATTGACATTTTATTAGTTTGAAATTATATGATGTATAAGAAATAATATATAGAGAAATAAGTCTGTAAAATAACAGAAAATGTACTGGCAGCTTATTACAAGGTTTTTGTACCGTACCATACTACAACAACCCAATGTATCACTTTTAACTATACAAGTTTTTAATAAAAATCACTTTTTCAAACCTTTCAAGGTTAAAAGTTGTTGGAAGAAAGATCAGAATGCAATTTAAAAGCGTAAATAAACAGGGATTAATAAAAAAAGCATGAATCACAAAATACAGAAAGCTGCTTTTAAAGTGTATATTTGCTCAGAATTGTAGCAAAGACTGTAAAATTGGGAAATAATATTACACTTTTAATATAGTTTAAAACTTTATTTATTTCTGTCATTCAAAGCTGAATTTTCAGCATCGTTACTACAGGCTTCAGTGTCACATGATCCTTCAGAAATCATTCTATGAAAGATTTGTTATTATCAGGGATCAAAACTGTTGGCGTGATTCCTATTTTTTGTGGAAACTGTGATTCAGAACCATTCAAAAACATATATTTTTTTATTCATCAAGGATGTATTAAATATAAATACGACTTGTATAATGTAAACAAATAATTTATTTCAAATAATGCTGTTATTTTGAATGGTAAAAAGTATGGGTTTTCACTAAACTATGAAGCAGACAAAAATCAACACTGATAATTATCAGTGTCATTATTAATGACTGAATAGAGCAGTAAATCAGCATATGATAATGATTTCTGATCGATTATGTGACACTAAAGACTAAAGTAATGATGTTGAAAATTGAGCTATGAATCATAAAACACATTACATTTTAAACTACATTCAATAAGCTATTTATATCACAATTTTACAATTTAATTTTTTTTTGATTGCCTTACTGAGCAGAATAGGCCTCTTTTAAAAAAACTTACTGGTTCCAAACTTAATGTAAAAGGAAGATCTATTATAGAGACACAGACATTAGTGTGCACACATGAAGGCACAGACATCATCCCTATGTGAGTGATGTATTGTGTGCAAACAACATGTCATGTCTACAGTAAATTTGGTGGCTGCTCTTTAAAGCGTGCCATGTCAAAATAAAGCCTGAATCTTCTGGCAGAAAGCACCTGTTTGCTTTCAGCTATTTGATGTGGTCTGTCAAACCAAAACACGCTGCCTTTTTTTTATTTTATGACTCCCTCACCAGTCCCAGGAGTGTCTGCATTGAAGCTGAAATGCAGGTTCGCAACAAAAGGCTGGAAAACCAAAACATCGCTGAGGCATCTTAGCAACAGGTCGCTCTGCACGCTTTCTTCTTCCACACCGTAAACATTTAAGATCTGCCTCTCTTTCATTACAGATTCCTGCCAAATACCAGATCTTTAATGTGAGATTTGAGCTAAAAGTACATTGAAACGCTTCTGCTCTGAAGTGCAGTAAGCTCTCGAGCACATATTATCTAATCAACATTTTTAAGACATTAGCAAGAACAACAGCTGTGCGTGCAACAGGTCTGTTACAGTTTTATTTGGCTCATTAAAGTGCGTCTATGCTGTCATGTAAGAGTTACAGCTCAACAAACGTAATCAGGTGACCGACCACTTTAACATTAACTGCAGCCCCCTAACACCTCTAATTACCTACAGTTTGTAAATAGTGTATTAATATGAAATCACCTATAAACAATAGCTATTATTAGCAGAAGCCTTTTATCACAAAGTAATATTGTAAAATGCTAGTCTACTTGCTAGTCAATTAAAAAAAAAAATATTCATGTATTATTTTTATTTTATTATCAGTCAGTCATCCATCATTATTTTTGTTGTACCCCCCATTTTTATTGATTTTGAAATTGTATTGATCTATTACTTATTATTTTATCTTGAGCCAGCAATCTCTTGAAATCCCACACACAACCGCAGTTTAAGAACCGCTGCAGTGTCCTGACTCACAAGAGCCTGATTGCTTTTAAACAGTTTTCCTGGCAGACACAATGTTTTGTTACATCTATATCACTGTGCTCCGCTATTCTGACAAACACAATTTCACTGCCTGTATTATTCAATGCACTAGCCAAGGCATTCTCTTAAAAGAAAAAAATGTGAGAGAATTTTCTTTTGCGGCGCAACCTAATCCTCCAAGGACTCTAGTTTTACTCCCGGTGAGGTCTCAGATTACAAAGACATAAAAGCCTTGGCGTTTTAACAAGCCCAGCCCAAGCTTACTCGTTCCCTGCCTGTGATGGCCATGTGTCTGCGACATTACACCGTCCGCGGCCCACTGGTGGTCCAGAGAGTCCCACCCGTTGCCTAGCGTGATCTTTCCTCTGTAGATTTGGCTTCTGCCCCAGGCTCAGTAGGTGGCCGGACCCCCTTCCCGCTTAACATCGTTCAATGTTTTCTTGGCAGGGTGACAGGACTCAGGTTATCACATCTTGTGGTAATTACAAAAACCATGCAGTCTCATTTTTGTAGCCTCATGCAACCTGCATCACCACCAAAGCCTGCTAGAGAGTGAAAGAGACCCCCATCCACTTCAAACATGTTCAAAACAACAGTTTTTATCAAGCAGAGGGACCTTCCCCTAGAAGAGATCAGATTGGATCATTTCCAGAGATTAGAGTAATACGATTACCTGCACTGGTAGGGCCCTATGAGATCTGTTTTTCCACCACCTAAACTCTTATTTACGTTTTAATTTTATCCCACCACTTTTATCCCACCAATTTCTTTTGTTGTATTTAATTATTCATTACCTTTTTTATTATTAAATCTTTTTATTCAAACAATTTCTGAGCTCCAATTTAGTACTTTTACTTTTAGTAAATAATAGTTCACCTTAAAATGAAAATTACCCAATAATTTACTCAAGCCGTCCTCGTTGAATGACTTTCTTTTTTTAAAATTTTATCCTGGCTCTTTCATGTGGTATAATGGTATTTTTTGAAGCTTCCAAAAGCACATAAATCTATTCCAATCCATGCTGCTAGTGGTTTAACCAATGTTTATGAAGGAGTTCAGTGTTTTTGTAAAAACATATATTTCAAATTTTTCAGTTATAAACTCAAATCACCGACTTCCGGCTGTTGACGTCTATGCGTTGTCTAAAACTCCCTCTGATTCAATTTCAGATGTGACATGAGACAAATTCGTAGCGGAATCTCCAGGAATGGATGCATCTCACTTACCACAGAGTTTATCACAGACAATGATGTCAAACAAAAAAACTAGTTGGCTTGGAATTACTATATAAAGTTATACAGTATATTACAATGCTGCATTCCCACCAGACGTATCTGTTCCTAGAGTTTCTGCTACAAATATATGCTCATGTCATGCATCATATGTCAGAGGAGGTTTTCGATAACATATATCTGGCAGCCACTGGAAGTCAGTGATTTTAAGTTAGTCATATAATTGATCTGCCTCTTAAGACATTTGTGAACCCCCTGGCAGTGTATGGGTTCATTACTACATGACTACCATGTTTCAATTAATGGGCTGCACTTCCGGTTTGGGGGTTTTCCATTATAAAGAACTGAAACAAAACATTTGAAATACCATCATGAATATAAGCTGTTTTGAGTTCACTGTGTTTTGTTCCTTCAGATTATTTTCTCTTTGTATTCCCAACAGTACAGTAATATTCAACACGTCTGTAATATTGTTGCGGAAGACTTGTTTTTGGGGTTATTCATGGTCTGCTGAAAGTAATTTGTTAATTCTAATAAGTTGGCTTTTAATATTGGACGGATGAACTGTGAGGAGAAAAATGACACCTCATCGTACTCAGTTTATTTAAAACACTTCACAGATTGTTTACAGTCAAACGGAAATTACTCTCATAATTCATGCAAAGCATCAAGGGGTGTAGAGAAAAAAAAGGATAGTCTCCACATCAGTGCAAAGTCTGTATAAGTCATATAGGTGCTTAATTGTCCTGGGAACCTCTTAGCGCCACCCCTCTGACATGCACGTCTTTTCAATTAGTCCCCCCCTCACCCCCGTCTACAGGACCATAAAGAAAACAGGGTCCCCATTAAAAGGCATCCTCTGCAGCTGACCCGTCGTTGGCTTCTGATGACAGTGACTTGCAACTTTGATCTGGGCTTTGTGGCCCCCTGGCTCTTGGGCTCAGGTCTCATTATCCCGCTCTTCACATTTGGCTGACATAAGAGGGACTTATGATGAACTCAGACTGGGAAAGGGAGAAGTTTTTTTTGAAGATTTTTATTACCTTTGCTCATTGTTCATAAGTTATAAATACAATAAAAAGAGTACATTTAGGAATACATTTCAGAACACGTTCTACTTTTAAATTTGATGTGTAACTTAATGTGTTAAATGAAGTTTTTTCATCATTAACTGCTTATTGTTTGCTCTCAGTGTTTTAGGGCACTTTATTTTTTTCAGTACATGGGGAAATACAAAAGACCTTATAACTAAAATTAGGGAATATAATTTCCATTATCAAAATAGCAGAAGCCCACTTGTCAATTTTAAATATTTATAATAAGTTACTTTAAATATAGTATTTTATGCAAGCCAATACTGATGCTTTTGAAATAATTAAATATAATCAAATTATTATTATTTTTTAAATACTCTGTACATCCATGAAGAGAAAACAGCAAGGAAGTCCCCATAGCGGTTGTTAAGTTTGGAGTAAAAGCAAATGTCATATTTTCACATTAATTTATCACTTTTTTAATACCTTTCACCTATAAACCTGTATTCGATTACCTTTGCTTTCAGATGTAGCAGCAACACAGAGCCGTAGTTCTCTGAGAAGCTACGCAAACAGCTGTCATTATTGTGGAACGATTATTTTCTATTTCATAATCTGCCAATAAATTGATCTGCAATTGTGAATGCGCTTTTGTGTAACTGGTCAGTTAACCAAAACTCTGTGTAGTAAACACTGCCCTATCTAAAAGTACATGCTGGAGATTTACTGCTGATTACAGAACCAGCTTTTCTGACAAAAAAAATGCGCTCACAATAGCCTTTATTTAATTGTGCAGTCCTTATTAGTATATGATCTCAAAAGTCAATATTTATTTACCTATTTGTTTTTTACTTCTTATTTTATTATCGCCAGTGAACTCACAAGCCTTTGTTACATGTATATTTTCTATTTACCCATTTATTGTAACGCCTTGGTGGCGGATGGTGACAGAACGAGATGGAGAATGATAAACATTACAAAACGGGTTTATTAAACACTTACTGGGAACAGATGCTGGATGCGGGAAGACAGGACGACACAGAACGAGACCCACACGATTCAAACGAACCAAAATACCGGACCACAATGGACACAGACGAAAGGGTATAAATGGATGAAGGAATGATTAAGCGAAAGAGACACAAGGGATGAACACAGGTGGAACAGATTAACATTGACGGTGGCGGGAGGAAGACAAAGGCACGTGACAACAACAAACGATGACGCGGACGAACACTGACAGTACCCCCCCCTTTTTGAAGGCGCGTCTTCGTAGCCAGAGCGTAGCCAGAGCGACGGAGGACCAAGGCGTAGCTGGAGGGATGGAGGAGCTCAACGCAGCCGGTGGGACGGTGCGATGAGGTGCAGCCGGAAGAGTGGAGTCCAGAGGCGTAGGAAGGGCGACGACTGACCAAGGTGGAGCCGGAGGGACGAGGGAGCCTGGCGGAGCTGGTGGGCGGACGGCCCACGACGAAGACGAGGGAGGAGTGAGCCAACGCGGAGCCCTAGGGTCGAAGGGCCGAGGTGGAGTCCGCAGCTCGCAGGCCGTAGGAGCTGACGCTGGCGCAGACAGGTAGCGCCCACAAGCGAGCTCCATTTCCGGAGCTGGAGCGAGAGCTGGGGGGCTGGCTGACTGCAGCAGTGCTGGAGCTGGATGACTGGCTGCAGTTCTGGGGGACCGTGGGAAGCTACTCATGACCCTGGAGCTGAGGCTTTTTCCCAGAAGGAAGGTTAAAAAACTGTGCGGAGACAGTTGGTTGCTGCCTGAATACAGCGGACGGATATTGCTGCCTAAATACAGCGGACGGATATTGCTGCCTGAAAGCAGCGGAAAGTTAAAAATGAAGCCCCAGAAGCCAATGAGTAGCCTCCCAGTGTCCAGCCGCTGTCCATCTGCATAGGGGGGGTGGGCGGGACTCTCGCTGCTGTCGCGGGTATCCGCCAGGACTCCCCCTCTTGGCGGTGTTGCCGGCTCTCGCACCTGGTCAGACGGGTGTTTAAGCTCCTCCATCTCAGCTCGATTCCGCTCCGTCGCTTTTGGGGGCAATAGCTCATCGGCTGGGGTTGGCTCTCCGTCTGCGGTGGGCTCTGGCAAGCGCTCCCTGCAGGTGGATGGTGATGCTTGGCTGGTCGCTGGGTCTGAGATCTTCCTCCAGAAAGGCGGTGAGTGGAAATATTTTACTCGCCAGTGTCCACTCCATAATTGCGGCGATGTTGCCCCGAGGACCATCTTCGGGCGATCGTGCTCTGCCACAGATGATGGGCGTGCAGAGCACGTCGCCCGGAAAGCTGTTCACAGTCGCTCGGATATGGTCCTCAGGGCTGCTTTCCCCCTGCTCCAGCAGGTGGTGAAGAGAAACGGAAGGGCGGACGGGATTCAGGGAAACACGGAGGGAGAAAAATAAAACACTGAGGGGCAAAAAGACTAAAAAAAGAAAATCGGGTGAAAACACGCCGCTAACTTTGGGTCCGGTATTATGTAACGCCTTGGTGGCGGATGGTGACAGAACCAGACGGAGAATGATAAACATTACAAAACGGGTTTATTAAACACTTACTGGGAACAGATGCTGGATGCGGGAAGACAGGACGACACAGGACGAGACCCACACGATTCAAACGAACCAAAATACCGGACCACAATGGACACAGACGAAAGGGTATAAATGGATGAAGGAATGATTAAGCGAAAGAGACACAAGGGATGAACACAGGTGGAACAGATTAACATTGACGGTGGCGGGAGGAAGACAAAGGCACGTGACAACAACAAACGATGACGCGGACGAACACTGACATTTATACTTATTTTAAGTTAATATCAACAAGCAGATCAGATGACAATAACCTGATGTTCTGTGCATTACTCGTCATGTTAAACACAACCTTGGGTTTAGTTTTGGATTTAATTTCTAAATCAACCTTCTGAATTGCACAAAAACGGTTTACTGAAAGCACATGTGAACTGAACAGCGTCTACTTTTTTTCTTTTTCTTTTTTAGAGCTGTGGTAAACGCTTTGTGAGGATTGATGATTTTCTTTAAATAACAATTCTATTCAATTTTTCAGCACCTCATAAACAAGCTTTTGTTGCCGATTTTCCTACTAAAACTCGCTAATAGAGCTCAATGCAAGCTCACTAATATAGAGGGTTATGCAATCCGTTCTCCATCACTCTCAGTTTATTTTCTAAGAGTTCATAGCAACTCCTCTGAACATCTTGCCTCTAAATATCTCTCCTTAGGCCCTCAGATCCATATCCCTTGCCAAAAATTAACGACCGTCCTCTCGAGCCAAGTAAACGCTGCAGGACTAAAGCAAAATAGAAAGAAAGTGGAAGCTCAGAGCACATTTTGGTTTGGAAATTCTGTGACAGTGCAGACTGTGAGCCTTTAAATGTATGTATGCGTCTTGTAGTGCGTGCTTGGCTTCAAGTAAAGCATTGGAAGGCATGATTTAAGGGCCAATGTCTTGCTCTATGAGCCTTGTGTATTTGACTATATGATAACATTACGCTTCCCATGGGCATAAGGTTCGATTGTGCATGTCTTGGTGTGAACCTAATACACAAGAAATGGCTCTATTTCATGTTACGTAATGGGTCCTCAGACAGTAGTGAAAACAGTAGTGCTGTTCTCCTGCTATAAATCTGCTGAAATGTGACTCATTGAAACAGCACATAAAGAAGAGAAAGTCAGAAAGGGGAACGTCTTTCTCTCTTCCAGTTGCAAAGGCTCCATGCTCAGTGCTCCTATATAATGGGTTGTTTTTAGATTTATTTAGGAGAGAACTGGGATTATGAATTTATAGAATAAAAAAAACAACATTATTTAATGTTATACAGTATTTGTTTTATTAATAAATATTAGGAATACATTTTTTGGTGATATATCAATGTTTAATTTATTCTTTATTATGTTATATTATGATTTTTTATTATCATTTTGAGGGTAAATAATATATACTAATTAGAAAAATAGCTTTTGTACTATATATAAATTTACATATAAATATAATTTAATTTAGCTAAAAGTTATTTGCAAAGATTAATAAGCAAGTTCAGCCAAAAAATAACATCAAACATTGCTTTTGACCCCTTATATGAAATATATGTATATAAATATTTTAAAGATTTTTTTTTACATTACTTTTGCTTCTGTCAAAATCATGAACTTCTTAAAATGTTAAATGATTTTCTTTTTTTTTATTACTTTACAACATCAGGGTGAATAAATGACAGCACTTTAATTGTTGTCAATTGTTTTGCCAGAGAATGTTAAGTATCATGTTTTCATTTGACTAACTCTCTAGGCATTTCTTAAAGGTATAGTTTACCAACAAATGAAAAAAAATATATATATACAATTTAAGAATATTGGAAACCTGGATGTCAATGTTTTCAGTAAATTAATGGTTACAGGTATCCAACATTTTGGGATAAACTATCCATTTAAGCTAACAAATTTTTGATGACAGACAGATTTGTCCAGGCAATGAAACCACTAAAACACTTTGCACGCTCACACACACATGCAACCGTGCATGCACCATCCCCAAACACACACATAACATCCCCAAATGCTCAGGGGACCTTTTGTGGTGGCAAACAGATTACAGTCTCCTCCTAAATGTCAGAACAAACGCCCATCTTAAAGCAGAACTGTTCAAACTTCCTGCACTTCTTTGACTGGCCAGATGCATCTCTGTTCACACTGCGCCTGGTCTCAGGGCTTTGATGCCCAACCGCCACCATCTGTTCAAGCACACATCGCTTAGGAATTTCCCTTGGAGCTCGTGAGAAGATGTGCTCGAGGGAAGATTCATCCTGCTCTCAGCTTTACATTTGTCTAATATTGTTGCACGCCAAACATGTAACAGATTTATAGGACACTGAACGTCCTGTTCCCTCAGCCTTTCCTGGTTAATGGCTTTATAAACATTGTACATAAACTCCCTCTATACTTAAAAGTTAGCATTAAATGACTTATTGTCTTCCCCTGAAGAAAGAGCTGATTCTGAAACAAATAATCAATAATTCTAAAAGCAAATCCACACACCCACACCAGTGTTAATCTTAATATAGTTGTGTTTGGTATCCTAACCCTACCCCTTTATCCTAAATGTCTGACATTTTTGTGTTTTCAATATGCACTTTAAGTGATGGACCAATCACAACAGACTTGTCCATCTGACCAATCAGAGCAGAGTAGTCTTTTGGAAAGGAGGGGCTTAAAGAGATCCCATCCCTAACACTAGAACCGCCATGGGGTAAATTTTAACTGTCAATGTTATTCAATTGTACACATAACAGATCTTCAATAAGACATTCAAGCCATCCAGTCAACGACTTTTACTAAAATTGCCTCATTTACAATTCTCAGATGTTAAAAACTGTTTAGATGAAACCAGATAAAAAAACAGGGCATTTATATCTATAAGTGCCAGCATGTGTCAGACTTACCCGCTATATAATGCCTGTATTTATGCACTATGTTTAAACTTGCTCAGCAATGACTTTCACTTTCTCTTTTTTATTCGCTGAGTCAGTGGTTATAATAAATAAGTCATAATGAGTCATAAAAGAAGGCAATTTGTAGAGGTATTAAAACCACAAAATACCATGAATGATGGAGAAATAAATTATGCGTCCAGGTCACATCAGTATCTGACGGCTCATATGACAGCTGATTCAGAACCTCCGTGGATCAACGCATGATCAAATTTACATGTTTTAGCCAACTCATGAATGTTCAAACTTTATTGGTGTTGGTAAAGCTTTGTTTATAGGGTATATAATATAGGGTTAATGACTATATTATAATTATAATACTGCGTAATCCAGAAATGTATTTACTTACAATTCTCATTTGTAATTCTGACTGTAATTCTGTTTTTTCTTTCCATTCTGAAAGTGAAGCTGTAGCCTGCATAAAAAAAGCCTCCAACTAAACAGGAGAATAATAGGCTGTAGTTGACAACTAGAAATAATAATTTCATGACTCTAGACACTTCTTTGTTAACCCAGTAGCAATAATATGAATAATGCTTTGTATCAATTTCTAAACAGAATTTGTGTGGGTAAAATTAACCCGCTCTGGCTGTTTTCAGTGACCCCCGGTAGTTCTAGTGTTAAATGAACTGTTTCTGCATCATTTATAGAAAAGAGCTGATGTATTGTGTGTTTTTGGAAAAATTGTGCTTTTTGACCTTGGGAGGATGTAAGCATATTGTAGGACTTCTGTAGTACAAAACCTTTAAAAGGGCACTTTAAAATCTCTAGTACTTCATAATTTGCTTCCTTATTATGGATTTTTGAAAACTCCCTTTCATGCAGTGTGTAACACAGCTCTAAGTGAATGAAAACATCTAGCTGAGTTTTAATCTGAAAGTGAATCGTGTATAGATTTATTGACTCTCAATATAAAAAAGTGTCAAATCAGAGTTGTTGCAGTTAATCACTTTTCAAACGGACCTATTGCTGTGATGTCTGAGTGAAACACCCATTGTTGCGTGTGCAGACCCGGGAAAACTTGAACCCGCCCACCCTCAAACACTAGCGGATTCCAGGGGATCGGATTGCAGCATGTCATGAAGTCGTTTGGAAAACTGAACAAATCATATGTGAGTCAATGGGATAATTAGGTAAAAATAAATGCATATTATAAGACCTTAAATATCAACCTGTTGTTGGGGACTCACCAAACCAAAATATAAAACTTTTGAAATCCATAATAGGGCCACTTTACTGATCAGCTGAAGATGCTGTGAAGCCTGTGATTGTTTGTTGAGAATACACAATTGTGATCTCATGGTTTGCTTTTGATCACGTCTGTTGGCAATCAGGCAGACCACAGCAGAAAAGAGACAGTGGTGTTTCTCTCCGGCTCAGCCCATGGCACAAATGGTGCTCTGCTATAGGTAATGGGGTCAGAGGTTAGCCATACATCTGGGAGTCTTCCACTCCTCCAAGTTGAACTTTCAGCAGAGAGAAATGGATGCATTAAGTAGATGAAGATGTTGAGCTGCTACTACAGCATTTACACATGTGCTGTGGTTTTAACACTCTTAAGTGACATCATTGCGAAGAAATAGAATTTTACCTTTTCATTTCCCACTGTAAAAGTACAAATACATCAATTTTCAATGTCATTCTTTTCTAGCATTAAAATTAATTATTAATCAATGTGGGCATATAACAAATTCAAAAGTAACAATTATTTGAACAAAGACATTTAATTTTAAACTAATTAGTCAAAAGGTTCAGATGAGACACTACTTTTATTAGTGTACTAAAGTTTTATACAAAATGTTTGGGCCTATTTTGAAATTATTTTAAGACATTTGTTCTGCTCACCAAGGCTGTTTATCTTAAATGCAGTATAATAATATTGAGAAATATTATATATGATTTTTCAGCATCAACACAAGTGTTATGCATCACACGATCTTTCTGAAATCACTATATTATGCTGATTTTTGACCTCAAGGAAAATTTGTTGTTATCATCAATCTTGAAAACAGTTGGCATTTTAGATTTTTGAGGAAATTCTTATGCATTTGTTTTTTTTTCAAGATATCTTTTGATGAATTATTTAAAAAGTATAAAAATGCTTACTTGAAATTTTGTGCAACAATATACATTTTCACTTTTAATTAATTTAATTTATTCTTATTGAGGAAAAGTACTGTAATGTCCTTAAGAATTTGACCCCAATATTTAAACAAGAGTATTAATGGAACAAACATATTGAAAGCTTAAAAGTAAACACGTCAAAGCTGTCAGCATGTTGCATTTTTTGAGCGCCATGGATCTTGTGATCTTTAAAATGTCTAGTAAAACCAGCTCTGTTATTTATGAATCAGAAAAGAGAAAGTCTATGAAGACATCAAGGTAAAAAAGACTGACACTAACCTTTTGCACATCAGTTCAATCCTCATAAGTCACTTTTATTACTTGTGTGGTTGAGATTTCCCACGGGCACCATAACCACAGAGCACACACGCACACACACACACACACACACACACACACACACACACACACACCATACACACACACATCTGAAGAGAGGCACCCATGTGGCCAGTGCTGGCAAGATGTCATTTAAATTCACATATTACGTATGTTCATTCACACCAATGAGGCAGGAGGTGACTGAATATACCAATGTAATTATGAACATACGTTCGTAAGGTGTAGAGTTAATCACTGTGTCAAAATGTTTTGTTTGCAACATGCTTTTTTAATGGAGGAGGAGTATGATCAATCACAAACACTGTGTGCATGAATGCAAAGGCAAACCAAGGCATGACACCTTTGAAAACAACAATAAGTCTGAAAAAAATTTTGAATATAAAATTAGAATGCTGACCTTTTTCTCACAATTGTAAGTCTGCATTTAACAATTGCGATATTTTGTATGCTGAAGAAATATCACCTGCTGCTCAAGAAGAATTTTTAGTACCAATATCAAAGGCAATGTTGGTAGAATTTGCTTGATGGATGTTGCACATAATAGATTGAATCATAATGTTTATAACAGAATTAATTTACTAATAATACAATCTTTCAGTGCAAATCAAATAAATATTTTATTTATTTATTTTTAAAAATTCAATCATTTTAAGGGGCGTAATCATCACGCTTATGATTTTTGTCCTAGCTGTGCCCTAACTAACATTAGCTGATTGTCTGCTCCTGCAGTGATGCTGAGAGTGCTTGCAGTAATCTTTTTTTATTGTTCCCGATGAAGCATTTAGCGTCACACCAGCCTCAGCGAGAGGCTCTCTAAAGTCATAACAACACTGCAGTGCAACACTACCCAGCAGGCCAATGTCTTTCCACGTATGTTTCACAGAAACACTTGACAGAATGGGCTTATTCATCTTTATCTCTCATTAAAACGACAAAACAACTTTTATGTGATGTAAACCGGCAGAAGCTGATAGAACGCAGGAGGAAAGACATGAGCATTAACATTCATTCAGCAAACAGATAATTTCTTCCAGTTAAGGGTTTGTTTGCTTATATAAGTTTATCCTATTTGGTGCCCAGCAGCTCAACACCTGAAATAAACTTAGCAATGAAGAGAAAAAAAACATAGCCTGAAACCTTCAAGAGGACCACTCTAAGCAAAGCTAATAGAGTTTGGCCTGGAAACACCTCATTAGACCAGCAATAATCTGTATTGAGCCCTATTATATTAAAGTGACTCTAAATGGAGTGAGAGACGTGTAATGACCACTGGCCTGACCCTTGTTTGATCTGTGCCCAAAAGCTGAAATGATGATTGGAAAGACCCCTGCACTTTAGACCTTGCGATTCAACCAGTAGTTGAACTCCAATCGGACACATCCCCTCAATCAAAGCTGTCAAGCCCTAATGATCCTCATTAACAATTTCCTCCAGGCAATGCCAACATTGCTGAACTACAACAGCGCTCACGTTCATGCTGACGTTTTCTTCAGCACAAGAGCTGAGTGATGAACAGAGAGGGCAAACAAGATCAATTCAGGAAAAGAAAGATTTGATCCGGGCCGGTTCGGTCCGTGTGAGAGCTTTTGCATCACAGTGAGCTTGTTGTTAGGCTTGCTCAATACACAGAGTTCCAGCACGGGGTGCCGTTTCCAAAAAATGTCTTGGGGGAGACACAATGTGACAAACGTGATACTGAGCTGATGGATTCTGAAAGGAAATCAAACAATATGGGTGGGATAGGATTTCAAGCTGCACATAGACAGGTCTTTTGTGGACATGAAAACTAAAGAAGGCTGGACTTGAGAACTCAAACATTGACAAAGAGACCCTCTGACTGGGAGTTTGAATCTGGGAAATGTAACAATCTATCAAACTTAGGCTCTCTGCAAATATTTTTCCACATCAAATATGCAAAACAAATATTGGCTCTCTCACAATTCACTGCGAGTGTTTACAGCGGTGTAAATGTAAATTTTGCATCAAGATGTGACATTTTATATGTGCATTGCTGGTAAATCGGCTATATTAATGTCTCGTTAAAATAGCAGAGTTTAGTAAACAAAATATGTCATTTCTTAAACTCTGAATTTATATTCTGCAACTCCAGCTGAAGTTATGCTTGTCCAAAACAGAAAAAAATAATGACCTTGAGTTTATTCAACTGTTCATTTCAGCAGAATGCAATGTGTGCTTTTCATAAACATGAGTATATAAAGTTTGACAGGCACAGATATATTTTGCACAGACCTTTCTCTTTTGCTTGAGTTCAGTTCCATTCAAACACAGAGCCTTCAAAAGTAAAGATAATTTTCAACGCGATGTCAGACTATATACAAAAACATGCAGGGCTGTTCATGGGAATATTCGTTTTGCTAACTCGAGAGAAATATTACACCGCAAAGGGGCTGGTTCCTTTTAAAATGCCAGTGGCTCCAACTGGAGTAAAATCATTTGAGGATGTTTTGATGTTTCAAGTGCATGATGATACATAACATGGCAAGCCGCTCATTTCTGCTCTTTTTACAGGCATTTGTGGCAACAACAATGGTCTCTGATTACAGAATAAATCAAGCAAACACGGGTGTCTTAAATGTTGCACATTAACATTGCACTGTGCTGCTGTTTTAAGCAAGGGATGCAGGGAGCACTGCTGCTACCTTGTGGGCACCAGAGGCCCTTCAAATTCAATTATATTGTCTGCAAAAAAAAATCAGGGAAAGTGGAGGGATGGCAGAGGTCCAATCTGCTTTGAAGAAATGATCCACTCACCAACAAGTGGTTCCCTTTTGCTATGCCTCCCGCAGACATTGCAAGCCATATCCACACTTGAGATATATCAGCATTGAAAAGAGATGTGGATCTCCTCTGAAACTAACTGCATCTGGCCGGAACATTATTACCAGTATGCTTGATGCCTAAGGGTCATTGAGGGAGCTAACAAGGACAGTGCGGTTGTAACATGTGGCAAGCAAGTGGGGGAATCTTTTATCACTCAGTGATCAGTGGAATAGGAGTAAGCATGGCACAATATATATACATTTTGAATTTGTTGTATTTGTTGTTGGATTTAAATTTTAAAAAATTGCCATGCATATTCCTTTATTTTTCAATCATGCATTAACAAACATAATTATGTAAAGGTTTAACATGTACAACAGTGGACATTGGACGCTGTCCAGTTTTTTGCGCCATCCCTTTGATGGTAGTTGAAAGCTTTCCAGAACTCTTCAAGTCTAGGCTTGGATTTATTAAGAGACTTTCTGTGCAACACATTTAAGAGGCAGTTTGGCTAATTGAAATACCCACAGCCATGTCTTGTGGAGTTCCAGCACAGCCTTGTCTAAAAAAGCTACGCGGCATGCACATGGGACCCATATGTCAAAGCTTTTTTTATTAGCAGCAATGTGTGTGCAACCTACTAACGAAAAAGTGCAGAGGGAGTTTTCGCAGTGTGTTGACCAGGTGCTTCAAGCTCATTGCCGGTATCAAGACATGCTACAAGCAGTAAAATGAAGTTTAAGATTATTTGTGAATGAACATGATGACACGTTTAGCTCTGAAAAAAACACACCTGTCATATGTTTTAAATTAATCAAATCTTGAAAGTAAGCCATTTTTTGCAAATGACAAGGCAGTCACAACAGCAATAATAAAGATAACTTATGTGCTGCGTGATGTTCTGGAGTGACTTCCAACGGTTTGTACAGAAAAGAAAGACTCCCCTGGTAATTTCAAATTGGTTCCAGGAAACCTGCTATGAATAAATCTGCACCCTGAAAAGCACGGATCAACATTAGGGCTTTCTACTTCTCAGCAGCGCAGCTCCACACACAGCAGCTCGCGCCCACCAACATCAGGTAAGGTTTATATTAGCTGCTGGATGTTTGAGTCCGAAATCAAAGGAGGCAGGAAATAAGCAGTGCCATTTCTTCTATGGGACCCACATGTGAAAGAAAAGAGGAGAAAAACAAGCTTTACTCACTGTACGGATCGTCCTTGCTTTTGGTGCCATTGACTTTTCCGTTCTTATCGATCCTGAGAAAGAACTTCTGGTAGGAGAAGAGTTTCCTCTTGCGCACATCTCCCGTGAGGTGGTTGTAGCTGCGCACATGCCGCCCCACCACGGCAGACGATGAGGAGTTGGTGCCCCTCGGGGCACGGATGGCCCTGTGGGTGTCATGGCAGGCCACAGGCAGAGCCGAACACAGGAACAGAAGCAGCAGCGGCAGGGAAAGGCAGGACAGACGGAACCAGGCTGAAGCACCCTTAGTCACTTTCCATTTGCACATTGTCCTGGAGCTGGGAAAACTGGGAAGAGCCTCACAGAAAGGTACATGCTGAAGAGCTGGACGGGAGAAAGGGTGATGCAAGGAGGTGAAGCCCCGTGAAGCGTCCGTAGTGATTGCGTCTGCTTGGGCTGCTCAGGCTGGATCCATTTCCCCTCGTGTCCAGAAGGAATGTGTCAACATCCATAACTCAAAACACCTCTGTGGGGAACCGCTTCACCTCCTCCTGCTCTCCCACATACAATCCACTGAAGAACCTCTGTCGGATGGGAGAGAACAAGGACAGCAAGAAGCAATGAAAATGTTCTGGAAAAGAATGGCAAAAACGACCCAAATGCAACAGGGCAGCGAATCTGTTCTTGATGAAATGAGAGGAATCCACAGTAGGAGAAAAAAAAGTGTAATCCCTGCTGTGTCCAGCTCTCTCAATGTCCTTCTGATTAAGAGTGTTTCCCTTCTGGTTACCACTGAAGTGCTGAGAGGATCCCGAGGTGGAGCAGACTGAGCTCTGACACTCCTCTCACCTTATTTATTTGGTTCAGGGCCCCAGATGTAATCTTTTTAACTAATAGGGAGACTATGAAAGGCAGTCAGCTTTGAAGATCCGCATGTGCGCGTGCATGTTTTGCTTGCATGTGTGCGTCAGAATGAGAGGCGATGAGGGGCATTTTTCCTCGCCCCTCTCCTATCTGTCTCACTATGTTTCTCCCAATTGCCTCACCCACTCTAGTGTCTCTCTCTCTCTCACTGCCCCTCCCACCGCTTTCCCTCCCATCTGTTCTGAAAGTCCCATGTGTCGGCCCGTTCAGGTCTCCTCTGGCTAACTGCTGCAGCCCCCCCCCCCAACCTCCTTGTGGCATGTGAGCCTTATCAGAGACACCTGGAGCTGATTGCCGCTTTTACCCTCATTTACCGCGGTCCTCATCAGTCTTCTGTCTGATGGTAGAAACAGCAAGACTAGACTGTACCTGAACTGTTTGTACCTCCATACCCTAATATATATATTTATATTTAGTTTATAGCAGCACCATAAAAGTATTCCATTAAAGTTTACAACAACAAAATAAGACATCACTGCTGTCGTGGGACAGAGCTTATCCTGAAAAAAATCTTTGTCTCAAGTCTGGTTTATGTGTTGTTTAATTTCCTTTTCATATTGTCTGACAGAATCCGTATCTCCGCTTATTCTCCGCTTGTTCAACATCTTTCTCTGTTTTTCAGCCGAATAGCCGAGCCAAACTTAACTTCTGCCAAGCAAATATCATTCATATCATATTTGGGCACGTCTTCAGTCCTAAATTCCAACCTGTAGGGCATCCGAGAGTCGAGTCAGTTAGTACTTTAACTAAACAAGGTGCGAGAGGCACTTTTCTGTAATTACGCGACTGGTTTCTAGACACTGAGGTGGTGTCCTAAAGGAAAATGTTTATTCTTTAAAATTCTCAGGTCATGTTGCATAAGTATTTCAACTTCATGACATGCTTATCTTGCATCAAAAGATCTGTTGGAGTCACAAAGAAGCGAGGAAGTCCACCACTAACTGAGGGAGATGTTTACTCATTACAGATGGGGGGAAGGGTTGCAAAAAAAGAGGGAAAGAAAATGTGTTATTGCAACCAAGCTGTGCCCAGTGCAATTGATTGCATTCATAAAACAGTATGATTTGCTGTCAAGATAATATCTGGGCAGTCTCTTCAGATTTGGCAACAATCGTTTCCAATGTGCTCAGAGAAGCAGTTGCCAATTTCTTTCATGGTTTACTCAGTACCTCATACTGTTTTGTAAAGTGCATTGCTTGGCAAATCATTGTCATTACTGTCAATAGCACAAAGTTCAAAGTACTGTTTCTCACATTCTCATCTGCATATTGTCATTAGAATGGCATAGATGTTGGGGTGCTGTTCTTGTTCTTGTGTCCGTGGTTAAAACAAAACTTCACTGGCACTGGGTCCCTCTAGTGAGACAAATTTTAACAACAGGAGAAAACCCGAAACCCTAGACTAATCCTTTCAAAGGCTCATGTTTGAGGATGAATGGCTTTTTTCAATCTAAGGTGTCTTTCCTTTCCCCACAACCCCTATGAGCTCCGTCTACATCTCGCTGGTCTAACCTGGAGTCCTCAGAAGTGTTGGTTCAGCACTTAATCTCACGTCTCCCTGCAAACACCTTGGTCTTATCACACACTTCCTCTGTCAGACATTTCCTGCCAACATTAGGGACAAGGAACCAATCAGGAGAAAGAGAACTCTGGGAACTCTGATTATTGCTACACACTTAATTGGATTTTTAAAGAGGAACTGAATGTTCTTCAAGTTTCTTGGACCACCCTGGACAGCAGATGAAAGATAAAAGGGCATGGATGACATTGTGACTTTTGTGTAAACAAATTCCGATTTTTGCTAATTAAGCCATTAAAAACCTGTGAAATATTTCTTAGAATTATCATTGGCTATTTTCTTATACATAAATTAATGTCTCGTTTTTTTTTTTGTTGTTGTTTTTTTTTCCTCAAAATATGTATTTCTGCAGTTGCATCTAAGAATCTTAGTTGTCTTTAGAATCATTATTTGCTAAGTTCCAATTTGTTTTTTTATACAGTGTTTCATTCATTTCTTTATTCATTAATTCATTTCAGTTGTGCATCTCCTGCGATATTGAAATTATTATTTGCTATTTTCTGATTCATAATTGAAACATGTTATTTTATTATTATTATTGTACTTCTAATAAAAGGTCTAATGATAATTGCTGACAGTACTTCTTACAACATTTAAGTAAAAAAACTAAGCATTTAAAGTGTTAATAGCTAATTTTGTAATATGCAAGCTTGCATTAAACAGAAACTATCCTTTTTAACGTAATGAACATTCAACACTTTTTAGATAAATTCAAGAGAACTCACGTCAAGTTAGACCAACAATCTCAAACACATTTTCCATTAAAAAGGTACAGCAACTTTGGCATGTTTGTCTACTTCAGAGCATTTTTCATGGCTATCCCATGAGTATTTGGCTTACTCGATTTGACGTTGTTTTCATTGGCCAGCTAAATAAATAAATGTCAATAAAAAAAATCTGCTGACCAAGTTTCCCTTTTCTTGTCCTCTCAAATAATCATTATCATTTTAAAGCAGAGACTCCGGGGCTACAGACTGCCATTCACCAAGATAACCTATCTATGGAGGGATTTGTGAAAGGAGCGAATATGAGACAGCCAGAGGATTTTTCCCAGCCAGCCTCTGCCACTGAATGTCCTGCAGTGTTTCTCATTGTTTGCTGCCTCATAAGAGATAGCCAAGAGAGCCTGAGAAAACTAAAAAAACAGCACTATTTAACGGAATTCAATCTGTCCCAATAGATTTGAATCGCTAACTTACATGTCTGAGTGTAGATTCTATCTGGCTAATGAGGGGCCTGAATCCTTCTCTGTTACTTCAAAGGGGGTGAAATTCTACCTTTCTTGCAGCGAGGACCTTTGCCTGGTCTCTCTCTCTCTCTCAGGTGTGTCACTGTGCAAGCTAAAAGAGCGGGTTTCAGCCACTTCCAAAGGACTGTTTGTTCCTACGTTCTATGTTGAAAGCTAAATATGGGTAAATATACTGGCCAGTTTCAAAGCCTACATTTATCTTGCTCTCATTTAATCCAAGATTTTCTTAATGATTAATTTACAAGCCAACCACAATATTTAAGAGGAAACTCCAATACCGTTCCTGCATTTCTATGCAGGAATGGCATTGGGCCCCTTAAGCTTCGTACCAATAAGCTAATATGTTATCCCGCTACTGAATGGTAAAAATGCTATTTTTGAGTGATTCACATCAGCCACAAGTGATGTTAAAATTGTTTTAAATAACTGTTTTACACTTCTGACAGCCTACAACGTGAGAGCAATTTGCCCTAATTTTCTAAACGTCTCCTTTTTCTGTGTTTGTTTTTTGTAACAGAAAGACTCAAGATTTATTATGCTTAACTGAATGCATAAATCTGAAAATCTGTATTATTTCCTATAACAAGAATTTCCAGATCATTGACTGTTAACGTTGAGTTGACTCAACAAGACAAAACCGTTAACTGTCATTGTGCTTCTAGGTGTGTGACATTGACCTCTGGGCATTTGAACCTGTGACCTGCCACAATTCTGAAGCTCATTCAATAGCACTAAGTGATCAGCACCTCCAAGACAAAGACTCCAGCTGCCTGGTGTTGAAATATGCATTAGGTAAGTGTTCGCTATTTCTAAATAATGCATTGGTTGGATTAGTTCTAGTTTCAGGGAAAGCGAAGCGGGATGAATAAATGATAACACAATCTATCTGGATCTCTAAAGTGGCAGCTCACGGGTGTCAGGTCCTCATCGGTGGACAATGATGTTTAAAAAAAATGTCAAAAGAAAAAAGTGAATGTGTGAGATTAATATTAGTAGTGGGTAAAAGCACAGGGCACTACTGTTCAACTGACTTAAAGGGATAGTTCACTCAGAAATTACAATTTTGTCATCATTTACTCACCCTTTACTTGTTTTAAATCTTTTCTGTCTTCTGTTGAACACATAAGAAGATCATTTTAATTAAAAAAGCTGAGTTGTGTTTTATTTTTATTTTTTTTATAAAGGTTTAGGTTTGGAACCACTTGAGGGTAAGTAAATAGTGAAAAATAATAATTTGGGGGGGAACTACTCCTTTAATCAGATCATCCAAAATATAATAAGTTTAAACTAAGTTAGGTAATGATGATTGAAAGGATAATCTTTCTCGAAAAACATACTCTCATGAAGCCCCCCAGGGTTTTTCATTCAGAAATTAATCTTGTGCTTGGCCTCAGGTGTCAGCGGGGAATTTTATCAGGTGTTTTAACTCTCAGTGAAAGATATGAAGTGCAAGGAGAGGAAGTGAGGAAATGAAGCCCAGGTGGGTTTAAGCGGGTGGAGACTAAGCACAAAAATATTCCTAGACTTTTTAGGACAAAGCCATCTAAATTCATAAAGTGATAAATGTAACGTACTGTTATGAGTTGGAATAGGAGGTCAAACAATGCACAGTCATCTATAGGTCACAAAAAGTAGAGCCAAGTACTGACATGGGCGGCTAATCGACAGGATGACACCAGAAGTACCTTTGCCCTCCCTAAGCAGGAGGTGGAGGTTGAATGTCACACTTGAACTGGTGTCAGTGTGTGCAGGATCACTCTATCAATGACAGCCTCGGGTTACTGAGCATTACTACAGACAGAAACATATGTTCTTACCCTTGTACTAAACCAAACACAGCAAAAGCTGAGCAGTTTAACTTGTGCATCAGGTGTAAAAAAAAAAATTTGTGAGGAATTATATACAGTTGAAGGCAAAATTATTATTAATAATATTATTATTATTTATATATATTTTTTTACACATAGAGCAAAGAAATTCCTACACCTATATATTTCTGTCCTCTGGAGAAAGTCTTATTTCTGTTAGTTTGGCTGGAATTAAAGCAGTTAAAAAAAAAAGAGTTTAATATTATTAGAGGCAGCACGGTGGCACAGTGGGTAGCACAATTGCCTCACAGCAAGAAGGTCGCTGGTTCGAGCCCCGGCTGGGTCAGTTGGCATTTCTGTGTGGAGTTTGCATGTTCTCCCTGTGTTTGCGTGGGTTTCCTCCGGGTGCTCCGGTTTCCCCCACAAGTCCAAAGACATGCGGTATAGGTGAATTGGGTAAGCTAAATTGTCCGTAGTGTATGAGTGTGAAAGGGTGTGTATGGATGTTTCCCAGAGATGGGTTGCGGCTGGAAGGGCATCCGCTGCGTAAAACATATGCTGGATAAGTTGGCAGTCCATTCCGCTGGGGCGACCCCAGATTAATAAAGGGACTAAGCCGAAAAGAAAATGAATGAATGAATGAATAAATATTATTAGCCCTCTTAAGAAATAATCTTTTTTTCAGTTGGCTACAGAACAAACCACTGCTGTCCAATGACTTGCCTAATTAATTTAACATGCCAAAATTTACCTGATTAACCTAGTTTATGCTCTAAATTGCCATATAAGCAAAATACTAATATCTTGTAAAATATTATAAACTGTCATCATGGTGAAGACTAAAGAAATTTGTTATTAGAAATTAGTTTTTAAAAGTATTGTCTAAAAATGTGTTGAAAAAACATCTTACTCTCCATATAATACTCTCATAATATACTCTTATTTACTAATATACTATAGTTTACTCTCATTTTTTAACACCAATATTTTAATTGGTAAAGAATTGTCCTATGGCAATGGGTTTGATTCCCAGGGAGCACGCAGTTAAATGTCCATCTTAAATACACGTTAAGTTTGAACTTAAAATGTCTACCAAATGCATATTTTAGTTTTGACCATTTTAATGCAGTGAAAACATTGCTGGACTGAAAGACAATATGATCACCTGCACGTCTCGCTCCAAAAACGCCTGATGAAACCACATGAAATATCAGACATTCCAGAGTTTTCATACCAGACATGTTCAACAAACATATCCTGTCCAGTGCACATATATATATATATATACCATTTTCCCTCTTATTATATGAAAATGTGCCTTGCATCTGTTACTGCAGATTGAACTCTCAATTGTTCACCAGTGACATGGAAAGTCAACAGACCACATGTCTCTCTAAGTTTCTGTGACACTAATGCAAAAAAAAAAAGGAAGATGCTCTGGATCATTATAATAATGCAAAGAGCACAACAGAGGGAAAACGTGTGTCCAGTTTAGCCTCCAGCCACAGTGAAACGCAATATCTGTGTATTCCATTACAATGTCATTCTTTTTTCATTTACTTCGAAAGGCTGATGAGTTGGCGGCCACTTGCCTGGTTCAGATCATGTTTGCCTTGGTTAACTAAAAGCTGTAAAAACATTTTGAATAGTTAAAATAAAGTTGAAAATCAATAAATAATTCTAACAAGAAAAACGTTTACTTTAAAACATGACTTTGTTTTCCCTTAGCAATATACAGAAAGAGTTTTAAACACTAAAATGATTAAACATTGAACACATTAAAATTGTGATTTTCACTTTAAGTCATATATCAAACCTTCACTAAATGTTAAATAAAAACTGAAAGTAGGATTGTAATTTGAAGAAAACAAAAGCATGGATGAGAGCTGAACAATTCGTCATAATTGGAAGAATGCAGATTTACTGAGAGAGTTAATATGGGACTGGAAAGAAACAGGAGAATCAAACATAACACCAAGATTCCTAAAGATAATATATGGCGTAATGAGAGTACCAGTGTTAATCATGTAAAGTTAACAGGAACTTAAGTAGTGAGGGAAGGGGTTCCAATAATGATGGCATTAATGTAATCTAAATTACGTTTTAGAAAATCCGCAATTTCAGTGGATAGAGAAGGCCTACCAGAGGTGTGATGAGTGTAGTTTGCTTACCCAATGACCCAATAGTAAAATATAAATGATTAACAGTAGAGGCATGAGAACAGAACCCTAGGGAATGCCTTGCTTTAGGGGGGCAGTAAGAGATCTGAAATCATGAATAAAGACGTCTTTCAATGAGGTACTGTATGAGGGGAATCAGAAAAGAGCACTACCAGGTATACCCACTGAAGTAAAAAAAATTAACATTTATTTCAGGTACTTGCCTAAGAAATCTTTTAGTATCACTTGAGTTTAAGTACCAATTCCCAATGTTAACTGCTGGCTTATTACCTGCCTATTTTTTTTACATAACCCAATACCTAAAGACAACTAATACCTTACTAACGATTATTAAGCAGCAAATTAGAAGTTTATTGTGCTAAAAGTCTTAATTATTAGTTTGTAAATAGCAAGAATTGTACCTTAAAATAGGTAATAAATAAATAAATAAATAAATAAATAAATAAATAAATAAATAAATAACACAAAACTATATATTCATCTAAAAAACAAAATTAAATACAAAAGCATACAGCTAAATTACTAAAACTTTAAATGACAACAATAATATTTATAAAATCTACAGCACTAACTGATAATCAAATGGAGAGTTTCATGTTTACCTGAAAACAGGATTTTCCTTCCCCCCCTTTATGAGTTAAAATATCAGACTGTACACAGAGCATTCAAACGTGGCTTCATTTTTTCCAGTCTGCTTGGACCTCAGTGATTGTTGCTTGCTGATATATTTTGATTCTGATTTAGATCATATACCACACATATCCTCCACTAAATATATCTTCTCGTCTTGAGCCAGATAAGAAGAGGACAAGTCCTCCATATGGCGCAAATATCCTTTGATGGTCATACGAATACCACATGTCACTCTTCTATGAAATGAACCAACAGACACAAGCCACACAGGACTGAAGCTAAGAGGAAAACGCACACCGCTTCTCTCAAACCATAATGAGCGTGAAGGAGACATCAACATGTGTTAATTAGTTCCTCATCTCTAATGTGGGAAGGGGCTTGATCTTGCCAAACCACTAAAAAACAATAAGACCAAGCCATAAAGTTGATCACTTCCTCATTAATTTTGCATTAAGCTGATATCATCCTCATGAGACTAATTATGCAATGAGTCATAAACATCTAATATCAGATGTTGTTGATAATGCTACATCTACTGATATCAAGGAGTGATTGTGACAAAGCATGATTCACAAGATCTCCTGTTGTTTTTTTTCACCCGAATAAACCTTTTAACCTAGAGAGACGCTTGACAAATACCCTCACTATTCAGCTAATAACCTGTAATTAACCTGTTTGCTCATGTCTTTAGTGTGTGTTAGTCATACAGCATGTTCTCATCCAGGTAGTACAGTCTGAAATGAGCCTTTACTGGTCACCAGAATCAAAGCGAGCCTTGACTCTTGAAGAATGTGCACGAAGATGAAAGCAGCTGTAAAGTTTTATGATTCTCACCAAGTGCATGCACGATTTTAACACCATGTGACGCGGTCAGCCAATCCGTTACACTTAGATTTCAGATTTACAGTGAGTTTTCTGAGTAACAAGCTATAAAACATGAAAAAGGAACATTTTCAGGTTCTATTTAAATTGGCTGCATGTAAGAATTTTAATGGATAAATCGCTTGTTTATTGCCAATGTGTGAACAGCTTGTAATGAAATGTAAAAAAACGAACTGACTTTTTACACTCTAAAAATGGTGTGTTGTTTTACCCCAAATTTGGGTAAAATATAAACTAACCCAATTGTTGTTACAATTCAACCCTGAAAATGGGTTGGTCCATATTTTACCCAAATTTGGGTTAAAAAACCCAGCATTATTTAGAGTAGGTTGTTTTTGAAAGTCTTCACACAGATTTTGGTCACACTTTATTTTAAGATACAATTCTTGAATGAATGAATGAATGAATGAATGAATGAATGAATGAATGAATGAATGAATGAATGAATAACTATGAATGAACTCCTGATTTGCTGCTTATTAAGGTAGTAGTTAGGTTTAGGTATTGGGTAGGTTTGGGGATGTAGAATAAGATCATGCCGAATATGTACTTCATACAAGTACTAACAAACAGCCAATATCTTAATAATAGACAGGCAATGGGCCACTTGTTAATAGTGAGAATTGGTACTTAAACTAGTATTATCCAGATCATAAAGGACATTTTTGCTGAAAAATCAAAAGGACGTGACTTTTATGGATGCTCTTTAGAGCTTCTCTGAAATTTACAGGGTTGCTTTAACCCAAATGTGGGTAAAATGTGGATTAACCCAGTTGTTAAAATCAAACTCAAATTACATTTTTAAAAGATTACGCTTTTAATGTTCACCGATAAATCTGAAAGAGCTGTTCAAAAATCCAAAAAATTTATTTGTTCTAAATATAGTTCTGTTTATTTATAAAATTGAAATTATTTAGAGTCTTTAGTGTCAAATATATTATATAATCAAACTATCATGACAGTGTCTATTTATTTAGTATTACAAGCAACAGAAGCAGAAGTATCTCGTGTTCCACGTTGACTTAATATGTTTTAAATATGATTGCATGATGAAAATTATTTCTTTTAAATTTTCCCATTTCCAAGTGTTTTTTAATCTATGTGTAGGCCTAAAATACAAAACAAATTGTGTCCTATACTGATTTGAAGGTGGACTCATCATTTAACTTTTAAGTAATTGGTGTGTCTTCCACCAAAGACAACATTTTGTAGGAAAAGACTTCTATAGTAGGAAAAAGATTAAAATCAACAGCAGAAGTGAAGTAAGTCATCCTAGGCATGTCTGCAGGCTTTGGTCACACCATCAGTTTAAAAGTATTGTTTTGGATTCTTCTCATGCCTTCTGTATTTTTATACAGTGCATTCTAGAGATTTGTTATTGTCTGGAATAATAAAAAAATTCCAGCAAAAACGACATCATCAGCAAGTTAACAGTAGTTTCCATCACCAGTCTCCATAATAACTCTATTATCCTCAATTATGAGGATTATTTGCAAAAGTGCAAAAAATAATTATGCAATATGTATGTCACAGATCTCTTTAGACTGCAAAATAGTAGTTAAAAATATATGTAAAAATAATTTGTGAATTCAAATGTACAGTTTTTTTTATCACTGCATCTTCACATTTGTTAGAGAATAAAAATGAATTAGGACTGAACAAAAACCAAGATTGAGATCTGAATGCAGACCAAAACAGAACACCTGCAGTAATAATAATAATAATAATAATAATAATAATAATAATAATAATAATAATAATAATAATAATAATAATAATAATGTCAAAATAATAATTGATGTTGCCTTTTTAAAAATATTTTTATGTATTGGAAATTATTCTTCTTATTATTAAATAAATAATTTGAAAATGAAATAAATCATAATAATAATTTGGTTATTAATAATAATAATAATAATAATAATAATAATAATAATAATAATAATAATAATAATAATAATATAAAATAATAATAAAAAAAATTAATACTAATAATTTGTATTATATTAATTAATCAGTTATAATAATATATTATTATTATTATTTCAATAAATTATTAATACATGTGGTGCTGCATGTAAAAGTTTAAGTTCCTTTAACATAACATGGTATCTAAAAAACATGGTGCTCATGTGTGCAGCGCTCCAAATGAAGCAAGAGTAAAGGCCAGTTTATACGTCTGCATGAAGTGTGCGCGGATGGTCTGGCAGTGCCTTCACCGTAGCTTATGTGAAAATCAGTATGTGAGCCAAATAGTACGTAACGGTATGCGAGAAGTACCCAGATGGCCTACTACTTTCAGTGAGATTCTGTAGTGTGCATCAAATGAACGCTACAATATCCCATGATGCCATGCTAGAGAATTCAATGAATGAATGTAAAGTGATACAACTGACATTGGTTAATCATGTGATAATGAAACAAATGACATGTACTGTAGTACATCCGAATTCAATTCACATTAATACTTTATAAAACATACTTTTCTTACAGTCATGTTGTACATTTAAATTTTAATGCAGTACCCCTACGAGTAATATGCTATTTCAGACACAACCAAGGTTTTGGAGCAGTCTAAGGACAAAAAAAACTGCCAAATGTCTTGAAATACAACCTCTGAACAATGCCTTTAGCTATTGTAACTGTGGTATAAGCAGAATAATTCAGTCCATTGGATTATTAGAAAATAATGCACACTGCTTCATGCCATGGCACATCAACAGCTTATTCCTTACTCATCATTGGTGAATCTCAAAAACAAAATGATGACTATTAACAATCAAGCATTTCAGTGTGCGCTGCATATATAATGTCTTCACACACTGAGTTGATGAATGAGACAGTGGCCTGTCTGGATGACAGCAGCCATCATATTTTATAAATATTCGCCTACTTGTAGTACATGATGTAGAGGCATGGGAAAGCCCAGACTCTGAACCAGAGAAGCTCTGATGTTATGACATGCTACATTATGGCACACTTTTAAGACTCGGTAATCATAACCACTAGCAGGACTGCTTTCATACCTATAAATGGTGAGAGTGCCAGCTGCCGAAATCGTGAAGCCCAGACCTCTATTTCTGGAAGAAAAGCGCATTGTGCCTGCTGATAGAGGGCCTGCTGGACAGTCTCAGACAGACAGGGCTGTTACTCATCCAGACAGGCCTCTACTCCTCTAATACTGTGTGAACATTACTCTCGACAGGCTCCCTCAATCTCATCCTGGCCCGGTGTTGACATTCTCTGCCTGGTACTGTCAAAGAAGGACCGGCCGCTCATATGTGCCGAAGTGTAATGAAGCGCTGTCTGGGAGAAGTTCAGGAGAGGGAAGCTGTAAACAGATCTCCATGGGCTCCTCTGTGACCCTCGGCTCCTCACGGTGCGTTTGTTCTGGCACTTTACAATGCTCCGGGTTTATGGGGCCTGTGACCTGTGGACGTCCTGAAGATAAATCCACACAGACTCTCTGGTGGCCGACCACACTAGTGTTATTAGCGCTGGTAATATTTTACAGTGCTATCTGTTAATGCAATGGTAACACTTTACATTAATAAGGTTTGATTTGTTCATGTATTTATTTACTAACATGAACAAACATTGAGAAATAAAGTTATCATAGTATTTATTTATCTTTCACTCGAAAAATGACTTTTGTTGCTTGTATAAACTACTTATTTAAAATGAGTTGAAACAACACAATTTTTACCTTTTTTGGTGGGACAACTTAATTGTTTTATGTTCAGTCTACTTAAATTTGGAAAAAACGATTAAGTTAACTTAATCGATTTGTGTTGGGACAACATGAAGGAATTGTGTGGAATTTTACCATGTTCTTAACGAAAACACAATCATTGCCAGTCATTCATTGCACAGTTCATTCATTGCTAGTTCTTCTTAACTCACAGTGCTTTAACTAATGTTAGCAAGCGCCACTTTGTATTTGAATAATGCATTATTCCATGTTACAATTAGCTTAATTAACAAGTATTGTTCATTCATTTTAGTAAATACATACTAATAAATGCTAATAAAACTTTTATGTAAAATGAGACCGATGCATTAACTAACATGAATTAACAAAGAGCAACAGCATATTTTTTAAAGCACGGATTAATTTTAATAAGCTGAACAAATAATTAAGGAAAATAAAATTGTTTGTTCATTGTTCATGCTGTTCACCATGCATTAACTGTTAAAATAATGTAGTATGTAAATTAAATGTTGAAATTAACATTAATCAGATTAATAAATAATGCTGTTCATAGTTAACTAGTGTTTACAGTATAATGAAACATTATTATAAATGTTAACATATTGCTAATTAAAATTATTCTTAAAAAAGTTATACTGCTTATAAACAGTTTGTCGTGATGGTTAGTTTTAGGTGACCTGTTCTTAATATGCAAATGTTTAATATGTTAAATTAAATCAGTTGCTTTTTAATGAAACAACATTTAATTAGTTGTTGATTTCTCACTCAGTAAATATGCAACACACTGCCCCATTAAAGTGAGCCTGCTGTGAGAAGCCAAAACAACATTCTTACATTACAAAAAGTGTCTGGTTGGACACCTGAATTAGACTGGCGCTGGAGAGAGAGAAAACCTGACCATCAGATATTATAATCTAATGTGATTACAATGTGCTTTACAAACCCGTAGAGAGAGCTGCTGAAGAAGTGACGGCTGTAAGGGAAATTGGAACAAGATGAGCAAAGCAAGGCACACTTACCATGTGGAAAGACACTGAGCGTCGGCATGAATTTTTTAGAGCCATAAAGGTTGGATTTCAGCAGTCTGAATGTGCTGTCAGAAAACATTAACTGAGCACAACCTGTAAGACAAGCCAGTCCAATAAATAACGCCAAGTGGACATTTGTATTGCTGTTTAAATTTTTTATTTACCCTGTTAATTAGCTTTATTGCGCACTTTACTTTAAAAATGTATCATTATTGTTTACTTAAATTAAGAACATGATAAATACGTAAACAAAGAAATTGCTCGAAAGTAATTATTATATATAAATAATGATAAAATGTTTCCAACTTGGAAGTCAAAGAAAGTGATTTTGAGGCTCTAATAAGTGGTAAAAGAGGCCACAAGAAGACTTGAAGTTAATCCAAACTAGCCTTTAGTTGACCTATGACTAATGAACCTTAATAGTTTGTTACCTGCACAATTGCTAAACACCATTAGGGTAACACAAACACGACATTAAAATGAACTAATAAACATGAACTAAACAACATAAAGTGTAATATAAACCATGCTAATGTTAACTGATGTATTTATTTATTTAAATAATTAAATGCAATACATCACGTAGGGACTTCTGGTGATCTCCTTTCACTGTTTTTACTGTGGATTGTACGGAGACTTTACAAAAAAAGCTAAACTCTCCCCCCCTCTGAATATGAAGCATGTGCACGCAGTACAAATACAAAATATATATATATTTAATTAAATATAATGCTATTTATTTATTAAACGTACTTTGATATAAATAAGAAAATATTTTATTTTTAACTTAAAAATCTTTTATTATAATCGTTTAAGATCAACAATTACATCTGTGAGTATTTTTTGGAGTATATACAAACATCAAATACAAAGTGTAAAATACAATTTGTATCATAATTACTAAAGATTTTTACACTGCTGGTTTTGAAAAACATTCAAATGAATGAAACTTGCTGAAATACAAACCAATAAAATAAACAAGGAGACATTAGATATCTAATCCAAGTAAAGTGTGAAGCCCTTCTTGTTTTTAAAGTTTAAAGCAGCATGTCTTTCTGTGGGCAGACACCACACACGGTTATTTACTGACCACTGATGAGATCCTAATCTCCAACTTTCAAATACTTTTAAAGTATTATCTTCTTCCCCCCCCCGGTAGTTTGTCCACATACCCATTTACAATGACATAGTAGACACAATCTGCTTTGAAGTGTTCAGTCTGTATTCATCCATTCAGCTTATCTCACCTCCCATAACCTCCAATGAAGCGGTAGTAGCAGCCACTGTCATCCAGATCAATTCACTGCCAGAAACTGCTTCAAGAATGGGTTTACATTTGTTTCTGATTTTTGTTCTCTTAATATGTTTTCTGTTTGACACACTAAAATTCCAATAACAAGTGGGACTTTTTTCCCTGACATTTTTAAGTGAAAATGCCTGTTTTTGTCAAGCAACTATGTTTTTACTAGTACTACAAATGTCAATAAAAGTCACTTTCTCATCAAGTTCTCATCATACAGGCATTAAATTGCAGTTATCACACATAATGTACTGTGATGCAATGCTCTGTTTCATTAACAAGAAGTAAACATCAGTTGGAACTCTGTGGAGTAATGCAAACTGCGTAGGCCCCCACAGAAGTGAAGGCAGGGCCCCTCACTGCATAATCAAAACAGTGCGCACAAGTGCCATGTCATAGCCTACTATAGTTTATTTTGCATTAAAAGAACATTTAGGAATCCTATGGGAAACATGCAGTACTCCTGCAGGAATCCTACAGGAAACATGCAGGACTCCTCCAGGAATCCTATACAGGTAACATAGAGCATTAGAGTTCAGTTTCTATAGGACTAAGAATCTTAAACTATTATATATACTAATTCTTTTGGACTTCTGAAGTGATAGTTTTATATAACAATTTTATGTGTCTCAAATTTAAATACCAACCAACTAATCAGCAACAAAAGAACAAGAAGTCAGAAAATGTTAATTATCAAATATTTGTTAATCAAAAGTCTAAAATGAGACAAATGTGAAGACGATTATCATCTGACCAGAACATGGCCTGTCATCCTGCAGAAAGCTATTGTTCTGGATAAAAGAGAGACATTTAGCTAATGAACTTGGCTCATAAAAAGTATACTTTTAATTACTTGGATATGTTCTAGTAAATATTCCCTCACCTCTTACGTTTCATCATTCTTATGTCTTTCCTATGTTGCCCGAGAAATAGGTGTGCAGTACATATGTATGAATGCTAAAATATAATATGTAAGATATTGTAATTATAAGAACTATAAATTATCATCTTGCAATTATGAATAGCTTTGATTTAAATATATGTGCCATATCTCATGTTATTTGTTCTTCTTGTTTATTTTATAGATAACTGACCAACAGAAATATATTAAAATTAGGAAACAAACTATTCCAAACCAAATTAATTACAAAAAGAGGACAATAATTTATGAAGTGATCAAAAATGATGTCTGACCCACTCCCTTTCTTCCAGCGTACACTCTTATGATGTCTACAATTAACACATTGAACAAAAAAAATAAATAATCATATTTAGATCTATATTTAAACCATAACCATCTGCTGGACCACTGATCTAAACTGTGAAGTTGAGGCAGATTAAAGAAACTCGACTTTTTCAACAAGATGCATTATTTGACATCACTAGTTCTGCTTCAGCAAGATTAGCACAGAGCCACCTTTTATGAAAGATAACCTGTCAAGAATGTTTGCAGCACAAAATGAGGCTACTGCTGAGATGATACTGTTATGAAAAATTCACATCCCGTGTGGTGAAAATGCAACTGTGATGCATGATTGACTGGAACGCATTGAGGTCGGAAGTGGGACATTTCACTGTTGTCACACCTACCTGGCGATCCTAAAAGACACTTTATTTGATTTCTATCCATCTTTGATCATTAAAATATAAAGTTACATGGATCAAAACACTGACAACATTTATTGGTCAGTTGACAGCAGTAATTGAAATGTTTAAAAGACTAAGTTTTATATGGCCAGTGTGAGTTGGCCACTAGTCTTTAATGCTGTGGAGTGGGAGGTTGTGAAATATGCAGGAAGGGTTAGAAGAGTCACCAGGATCAGCTTTCTGAGAGAGATATGTTGTCAGGTTAAAGGTATAAGTCACAGATGAGCTCTGGGATCGCTCACACACATTATTGTTGTAATCAAAGTTCTCTTCGTCAACTTGTCAACATGCTAGACACCTAAGCAAACAGTCTCTGCGAAATGAGAAAGATGTAATGGACAAACCTCACGACAGAATTCAGGATGTCTTGCGCTAAAGTAAAACACACCGCGTCTAAATCCCAACGACAAAAACACACGTAGCAGTTAAAAGCATTAAGAAAATGTCATTAAAACATCATCGTCTGTTTAGTCCTGTCTATCTTTGGTCCGATTCTGCCCAGACACCAGTGGGAGGTCTTCACCTCCCTGACGGATCCTAAGGTAAAACCTGACCACTTGTAGGAAACTCCACCGCAGGCCTCTCAAGTGTAATAAAGGCTCAGGATGATCCGTTTACATGAGCAGCTGTGTAAATGATGTCAAGATTTTTCCAGGAAACCGCTCCGGCTCGTATTTGCAAAATATTCGACCTGATTCATCATTTACTAACGAGACTTGACGTTGCTTCACTTGATTTATCTTTGCACAAAAACATCCAGGCCCACAGATTAGTCATCTTTGCTTTGCCTTCGCTTCTGCGACAGACATCGCATCCAAACTCCATTTCTGCTTGCGGTCTTAGCGGCGCAGACGTTTTGGGTTGTTTGAGTGTTTTTTTGTGTGTGTGTGGGTCTCACATGTTCAGTTATGAGCATGCTCCGCTGTTTATTTCTCCTGTGTGGGATTTTCTGCTCATTTTCAATCGCACTGGATGACTTTTTTTATTGGCTTGACCCCTAATGCATTAATTTGAAGCCTTCGCATATAGCTGTAAGAGCTAAGCATATTAAACAGGTAATAAACAGGCGTTTTTGTAAATTGCCTTTGTAAGAATTTGACTGCCAAGTAAATAAATGTAAAACTTTTAATCTTTAAAGTGGGACTCATAAATCAAAGGTAAAATTAGCTGGAGACTGCCAGTGAAGTTCATAGTAACTGCTGGCCAAATGCGGTGAGAAATATTGGGTCAAATATTGCACTTCTGCCAGTCTGTTTTTTAAAAGTGTGGTGCAGTGGTTGGACTCTTATTATGTTGAGCCTTGGTGCTCATGCAAAGGTTTGAGTCCAACCTCCAGTAAGTCCTAATATTATTGAGACTTAAAAACTAGTTGGATCACTATTCATTTATTTACAATTCAAATTAGGCCAGTCTAACTTACGTGATTGATTGGAACAGTTATGACCTGTTTCGAAGGGAAAATATATATATATATATATATATAAAATGACTCACTTTTAAAAATAGTCTAAGCAGTTTATGCAACTGGCCACTGATTTAATTCTCTTGATCTAAAAAAAACACTAACTAAAATAAACAGGTTTTTTTTTATTGTTGTGATCGACTCCAGGGTAACAGAAACGTAACATACTGTAATGTGTTTGGTATCCACTATTTTGGATCACAGTGATATTACAAAGAATGAACAAAGATTCTTTCTGGTTGTTACCTTTAACTATAACACCACAGACAAATTGGACCACAAAATGTTGTATATTTATGGCAATAGCCATGAATACATTGAATGGGTCACAATAGATTTTTAGAAAAGATTGGTAAAAAGATAATGTTCCATAGAGAAATTTTGTAAATTTCTTACTGTAAATAAATACAGTAATCACACAATGTATAGGGAGAAAAAAAAGAAAAAGACACTTTTGGTGCTCCGGGGTCACACGTGGTGTGTTTTGTAAGGCTGCATGATCTTGAGGAGTTGCCATGTCCACTTATTATAAGCAACACTTTTTAATCAATCTTTAAACTTGGAGTTAAGTTTAAGGGTTTCTTGAAACTTTAATGTGGTTAAAAGGGCTTGTCACAACTGTAATTTACTTAATGAGCTGTATTTATACAGAACACATTAACCACTAAAAGGAGACTTGACTTATTTTCTTGCCGTTTCTTCTAAATTGAAAATAAAAATGTTGTCTTTTAGAACATTTCTTTTTTCAAATAAGAAATACAATAAATAAGAAAAATGTGTTATTTTTACAATTATTTTTAGACCACACAATGTACAACAGTGTACTAACATGTAATGTTCAATAACATGTAATGAAACCATTTGATATTTTAATTTTCTGGGGGGAATCCAAATCAATTCTAAATGGCAATATTTCCATTTGAAATTGGGAAGAAATGTGATTGAACAGAATATGAAAATCCAGTAAGTTCAGAGAAAGTGAGAATTTTAGTGGTCTCTTATTTTTTTTCGCTGTAACTGTATTACTTTTTCATACACTACTTTTAAATTGTCAGTAGTTCCTCATGAATAAATGTAGAGGATTACAGAGCTTGCTATGTATTGTGTGCTCCTTTGAACACAACACATTTTTTATTTTTTATTTTTTACCTTTGTCATATTGAAAGCAGGATGTGAGATTTCCTCATAACCATTCAGCAACACCTGTGTGTGGAGGAGCATGGGAATGGCAATTTCATGTTTGGTTAAGAAATAATTCAACACGGAAGTGATGCAAGATGAAACTGAGTAATGACTTTCAAAAAAAAAAAGTTTTTGTGACACTTATCATGTGAACTTGGTATAGAGCAAAGATGTTCAGAGAAGATTTGGCTCATTTTCACATCTTAGTTGTTTCACTCCAGTGCCAACAACTTGAGACTTACCATCGAAGAACATCCTGTATGGGCTTAGTTATGAATGTCTTCACTTCAAGCTAGAATATTAATTCTAAAATGTTTTATCATATAATCTTATAAGTTTAATATACAAAATTTTGATAACACTTAAGTAACAATTCATAATATTAAGTGACTTCTTACCAAACTACTGTCTAAATAACTATTATTAAGCAGCACATTGGGAGCCAAAAGTCTTAGTTAATGGTTTATTAGTAGCGGTAATTGTACATTTAAAGTAAGTGTGAATTTTTTATTTAGCTTTCCTAGCTGTTTGTGAAATATCCATTAGTCAATAAATAAATATATATATATATAT
>CAIGQW010052715.1:3413775-3427685 GCA_903798125.1 Danio choprae | reverse complement strand
GTTTTTACAAGTTTAAGTTTTTACAATGTTTTAATTTTTAATACAAAGTGAACAGTTATTTTACATTATTACAATCAATACAATAATATAATTAAACTAAACATGCAATTAATAAACAGTATAAAATACAAGCAATATTATGAAACCTCTAATGAGAAACAATAAATAACTTGTAATTTTCCTTAATTTACACACAAATACTTAACAGTAAATATAGCATTAGTAAATGTAACTTTCAAACATAAATGCAGTAAAAAAATCATTTAGTATTTAGTTTAATATATTTTTAATATAATTGTATTTTTGTACTTTACTGCACGTTTTAAATGTATTATTCATTGCTTATAATATTGGTTCAAATAAACTTAAATATATTATTATAATATTCAATTACAATAAAAAATAAATCCCTTGTTTTCTTCAATTTTAGCATACTTCTTTGCATGTTTTTACACTGACATCTCTTAACACTCCTTTAGTATTTTACCTTGTAATTAAATCTTTTGGATGATTCACTGTTACTGGACAATGGAGTTTCAGAAGGAGTAAAATAAGGTGGTGAGGTGAAACCAGGTGACTAAAAAAATACACAAAGGAAAGTATTAAAGCAAAGCTTAAAGTTGAGAACAAGCATAACCAATATGGGTACAGAAAAAAAGATCATTAACTGAATCTTTAGAAGTCATTATTGAATTAACTGCATCTAAGGTTTAAAGACAGTGAAGACAGAGATGATTGCAAATCACATATTCAGCACTGTGTGCCTTTACCTGCATTGGGCTAATGGGAGGAGGAGGTGCTTTTCTCTTTTTGGGGGTGGAGCTTCTGTCCTCACTTAACTTTTGACCATGCTGAGATTGTGCACGTGACGAGGAGAGTGGAGAGAGTGTTTAAGTGGTTAGTGAAATACACACTGTACAATTAGTTTGGGGTAAATAGGATTTCATCACTACAGGGTTAGACAAAAGCCAGCGCATGTCTCTACAAGTGCATTGTGGGAATGTTTGTCAAAAGTAAGAATAAAGGAATATTCAATCAAGCCTCCTGCTTGGAGGTCGAAACTACTGTTACTTGTGAACTAGGCATTCAGATAAGTGAATTTAAGCGTCTATAGCTACATTTTCTGTCAATCAGAAAATGAGGAAACCCATCAAAGTCTGAGGGACTGAAAATGAGCACACTGAAAATTAAGTGGCTTACCTGAGGGCTCCTGGCTGAACTCTTATCTGCACATACAAAGATAGAGGAGAGAGAAATATGGAGTTATGGGTTATGAGGGGTAATAGCCTGGTGCTAATATTAGTTATGCTGCCCTAATCTTTCCTTCTTTCATTATTTCATAAGAGCATCTGAGAATTTCAGCTAGAAATTGGATTAACTCCCCTTCACTCCCTGGACAAGTTTGTAACCATGAGGTGTTTTTAAAAACAACACTAGATGGCACTGTTGAGCCAATAAGTTCAATGCAACATGAGGACACAGAAAAGATGAGGATGTTCATATCGACTGGTTTCTTTTATTAAATGTCACTAGAATAAAGAAAGAAATATTTCCTTAGAGTATCCCAGTGTCCAGCCAAGTGCTAACAGTTGAATGACGGCTATGTTCATGTAATATTAAGCCAAGCTTGTGCAAAACAGTTATCAGAGCACTACTAAAATAAATCTGTAATTGCTCTTAAATTATGAGTGGGGGTCATTTGCTAAGTACGTATCAGGGGACACTGTATATATAATAACTTGTAACATTTTACCAATTGGCCATTTTATTTTGATTGAGATATTTATTCTGCAATTTTGCACAAGCATTTTCACTAGTTCATAGTAATATGGGTGCACAGTCTTGAGCATCAAGGTTGGATACAGAAACCCAGTGCAGTACCTTTATGACAGCTGTGTATGTACCAAACTTAATAAGAATGCAGGTGCCACTTTATTGCCAGAGCTGTCAATTGAAATCAAGAATCATGGAAAGTAGTGATTGGAAACATGCTCCTTTGTATGAAGAAATCCATAATCCTACATTTTAAATTAGTAACAAGTAAGAAATAGAACCTGCTTACTGAACTGAGCATGATCAGCTTGAACAGGAGCTTTGAATTTGCTTCCAATAATTTCTTGTTTCTTTAATGGCAAATAACAATTGCTTTGTGGTTCATTTTTCTTGTTTAATTATTTATTATTAAAAATGTTGCTATGTATCAAACAATACCAAAACCTACTCAGCACTCTGCAAAATATACATGATTGGCCTGAATATACCTGTAATGAATGACCAACAGAACTTTTAATTGTGAGCTAAATATTGTGTTAATTGTCATCACATTGACATTGAGGTGAGATTACCTGACTCAGACTGCTGTCTATGGAGGGCAGTGTTGAGAGCAGTTTGGACATCGCCGCTTCCTGACAGTTTGGTGTAATGGAGCACATCATGGCCCAGCGAATCCACCATGTGCAGGTCAGCTCCTCTCTGCACCAGCAGCTCTACAGCGGCCACACAGCTGCTCTCACCAGCCAACATCACCGCCGTTCTGAACACATAACATGTCATAAACACTAATATTCAAGATTTTATTTTTCAGAAATAAAGAAATGTATATTTTTTATTCAGTAATTAATCGCAATTAGTTGTATCAAAAATAAAAGTTTGTTTTGACAATTTAAGTGTGTCTTGTGTATATTATGTATATACAAATACATGCATGCATTCATATATTTCAGAAAATGTTTATTTATATTTTGATAGAAAATATATATTATATATACATTTAAATATCTATTTAACAAAATTGTTTTGTATAGTTTTGTTTCTATGTATGTGTGTATCACATATACATAATTAATGAATACAATCCACCAGGGCTGTGAATAATTTGGGGCTTGACTGCATATTATGTCAAAACAAACTTATATTTTGGATGAGATAAATCGCGATTAATCTTTCCCCAGCACTAATTAAATTGAAAAAAGTTACAGTAGAGACTTGCACTGTCACAAAAGCCCTATACAATCTATTAAGCTCACTCTTATGACAACAGACAAAACTAATCAATCGCTTCCTAAAACGGTTATAATTATTAATAAGGTGGTGCGCTGGCCTGACATTTTAGTAACTTCGAAGTACCTATAGGGCATGGGGTGCAAAGACACAACAAGTTCAATAATGATATGCCAATGCATTCATAACATATAGGATTTTATGACTAGGATCTAAATCCTAGATTCATTTTTTTCTCATTTTTTGTTGACATGGCCTAAAGATAAACTGCTTTACTTTTTGTGAAAATTCAATCTTGAGAGTGAATAAAAAAAGAAAAGGATTGTGCTTCTAAACCTTGTGGCTCAAAAATATTAGCACAGACATGAGTGAAACGTTGGAAAGTTGGTGGCACTAGATGAATTGAGTTAGAGCCTCCACAATTACTGTGATTTATGTTCAATCAGTCTTCTATCTGTGTGCCAAATTTCAGCAAACTTCAGAAAACTTTTAGCAAAAAAATAAATCTTGGTGAGCACAAGACTTCTTTCAAGAAACATTAAAAGAAATGTACTAACCTCACACGCTTGATCAGTACTCTATGTTCTATCTTAAGATGGATTATGCTACTATGTCACAGTCTAGTTTCACTGCTGACTTCTCAATGTACTTTTTCCAGCTCACTTAACACTTTATAAAAGCCAGGTGTAATGTTTCAATTGAGAAATCTTTCTTATCAGCCGTTTCTGTATTATGACTGATGACCAGAGCCATACCTGCCATTTTTGTCTCTAGCGTTGATGTCAGCACCCCAGTCCAATAAACTCTGGCAAACCTCTGCGTGTGCATGTCGTGTTGACAAAAGCAGGGGCGTGAAGCCATCCTAAATAGAAAAATAAAATAAAAGAGCTTTCAGTCAACATCATTTTCCCTTCATATACAATCAAATACTGCATGTTAAGAATGCTGTAGAAACAGACAGTACATTACACTGGCAGTCAAAGAATAATTTATTTATGCCTTGTCAGCAACAACGGCTATTTTGATGGCAAAAACTTTTCATGAATAAATAGACAATTAAAAAACAAATGTATAGATATTAAAATCCTTGTGACACATCAAAATCAGCTTTAGACAACTAATATTAACCTTGTTCGTTAAATTAAATGCTTATACTGTAGGTGAACTTCTCCACCCCACCCCTCCTTTTTTTCAAATTTCCTTGCAAAAACAATCCTCTCGCCGATAAAGGAAAAGCTCAAATCTCCCTGCAAATAACTCCAGAAGAAAAAAGAAACTTACATCTCATAAAGAGCACATTTGGTTGGCTTTCGAAGTTAAAACAACTACTACCACAACAAAAAAGTGCCTATAAATCACTGAGCTCCACAGAATGTTTAAAATTCTGCTGACGTTATGCTATATTTGAATAATTTATAAAGAAAAACATCCAAGTATTAATGTGTTCTCTGCTTCAGGGAGCAAAAGGTGTAGATGTAGACTGTCTGTGAGAGTTCACAACATGGTGTGGTTTTCTCTTCCGTGTGTAAGTTCGTTGTACAGACACATTCATTACGCATTTCAGAAAAATCTTGCAACACCAAAAAAAAAGGTTTAAAGTCCTTTTGAGATGCTTCTACGTTTTGCATCTTAACTGGTAAATGTTTAGTCAGTGCAGTCCAGGGGATAATTTGAACTCATAATGCATTAAGCAGAGAAAATTAAATGATTAAATACAATCCTATGTGCTGGCTTCTTTCTATCCTGGCATATATTGAAGAGCCAGGATGAGATTAAATTTAACAAGCTAAGACATCTGGAGGGTCACAGCTCAAACCAACAGGTCAGGGGATGTTATAATTAGTTTAAACTAGCAGGAACATTTGTGTGCCCACTATTAATGTCATATAGCTATAAAAAAAAATGGGCAGTTGTTTTATATTTGATCACATCAAGCTGTTCTTGCGTCACTTTTTTTTAACATTCTGGTGACCTTCAACTGACATTTTGTTGGCAAATTATTGTTAAAACATAATTATTTCAAACATTGCTTCGCAAGGCGTTCAAGTTGACAATCATTTCTCTCCACACAGAGAACCACATCAATTCCAATTAATTAGTTTATGACTGCATTCAGCACTGATAAACACGGCTGCAGTAGAGAAAGATGGCTTACAAAATAAAACTCATGGGCATTCATAACTATGCCCATTTCACAAAGGCTGAGTCGCTGAAACAGAAACATTAGTATAACTGTAGCAGAAATGATTGGATTGTTTACAATATGAAGAAGCATTCATCAGGATGTAGAAAACGGTATGCTAAGAAGTCTATAAATAAAAACATTTTTTAAGCAGGAGATCTTAAGCAGTTGAAATTACATGAACTTGTACTCTCTTATAAAAAATGTGCGAAGACTGTTCAGGCAGCTTGTCTCTGAGACAATACTAAGCATTACCGTAAACACTATAGGCATTGTGGGGTCAAGTCTCCCCCAATAATATTACATTTTGACAATGTTAGCTTGTTAAAATAAAATGTGTTTAATTATATATTATTACTGGTGTTTTGACAAATGATTTAAAACACAAATGCAATGCAAAGTGTCAAATTCGGAATTGAAAATACTGAAAGATATTCGCAACTAAATGGGAAGAATCAAGAAGCAATTTCGTTTTGTGTTTTGAACATAATTTGAACATGCAGACTTGATTTGCCTTTTTAAATGAATATTAGTTCAAAAATAGCTGAAAGTGATAAGTACAAAATGAAGAAGAAAAAGAAATGGAAGAAAAAACTACCCTTAATACACAATAACCATTACAAAAAAAACAATGTTAAATAAAAATGCATAAATGTTAAAAAATGGTCTTCCCAAGTTTTATGACATAGCCTTGCCAAGTAATACATATCAAAACTCTAATATTAGGGTCCCAGCATATGTATTCTCAGAAATATAGGTACACAAAAAAAGTCATTGAAGTACTACCTTTTCAAAGTGTACACGTTTGTACATAAAGGGTTCAAAACAGTACCTTAAAGAACAAAAGTAAAGCTTTATAAAAGGTACTGCCTAAGTGACAGTTTTTGTACCTTTTCTTCTGAGAGATAGAACCAAGGCTCAAATCTAACAGCGCATTTCATAGTGGGTTTCTGTCGCCACAATTGACTGCAAATAAATCCAAAGGGGTTTGTTGTTTTGCTTCAAGAGCAACACTCATGTCACTTAATCATGCCTAATGTGAAAGATCCATAAGATACTAACATACACCAGTAAGTCACAAATTTGTTATTGTATTTTAAAGGTACTACCCTGGTGACAAGTGTTGGAAATGTGCAAACTTGTTAAATGGAAAGTTCATATAAAAATAAAAATTATTTGGCTCACCCACGCCATTCCAAAACTGTGAGATTTTCTATTCTCTGTGAACACAGAGCATTCGATTTTACATACATTTCAATACTTTTGTGTTTCTTTTGTGCATCAGCTTCCATTCACTGAAAACTGCATGAAAAAGAGCCATCAAAACTGGACCTTTTGAAGGCCAGAGAAGACAAAAAGTTTGAAATTATGTGAACAGGAGTAAATAATTGCGGTGAGCTACCCATTTTAAAAGTAAACATTTTTGCAGTGTACATTTAAAAATCTGTGCACACACTTTGTGCCATATGCTCCCGAGGGCATGAATATACCATATGCTGTAGGGGAAATAAGAGGGAAAAGTACCAGGTGTGAGTTTTCTAAATTAGACCCAGTGGCTTTCGCTAAACCTTTGGTGGATGAAGTTTTTCCATCCAGTTTCCAGCTCAAAGGCAAACTCCAAGATAAGTTTTAAACTGACCCAAAAGTGCACATTATCTCTGGACTGGTCGAGCCAGTTTTTTTTGTGAACTAAACCCTGACTGGGAATTAAAGTGCGCCAATTTTAACCATTTTTCAAGATTTAATATAAATCTTTTGTGTCTCCAGAATTCAGCTCAAAATACCCATCAGATTATTTATTATACCTTTTTAAATCTGGGAAATGTGAGCTGTTTTAAGATTGTAGCTGTTTTTGTTGCCAGTGCCTTTAATGCCAATGAGCTGGTTCTCCCCACCCACCGTTCCCACGTGCGTGTCACAGCCATAGCCTTCACATAGACAGCTCAGTTTACTACAGTAAGACAGATTTCCTTTACTCCAGTAAGAACTTTCACAGTGGTTATTTGATATATTTGTTGTGGAGTTAATCTAAGCCTTTCTGAAGCAATGAGTCACACACAATGTTGTTTTAAAGTTCGCTCGCATGCTCACACACACACGTTAGCTTTGCACTGTTTTTGCACGGCAAATGTGACAGGGTACACGTAAATATCCACTACTGTATGGACATCATTAAGTTAATGTACAAAATAAACCTGATTTAAGTCCACAAACCGGGAGTGAAGCATCTTCTTTCATAATTGTATTGACGCTATGCAGCTGTGCTGATGAATTACGTAGCAATTTTACTGTCTTTATTACAAACATGCACTGTTTTAAAAGTGGTTTAAAGTTGATGACATTTGATGATGATTGATGATCCTAGCGAGCTGAACATATCTTTTAATCCCAGTTGCTTTGCGCACTTCCTGTCTTGTTGATATGATTATATACACGTTACTACAGAGACATGTTAATACACTGCTGTCAATTCGGTGGGCGGGGAAACCGCACCCCTATACGTCAAGTTGCGGTCGGCCTCAAAATGGGAGGGATTTGGATCCTATTTTAATGTCAGGAAATAAATTTTTTTTTTTTAAATTAAAAAAAAGACACTTATTGTCTTTATATCACCCCAATATAACTTTGGACACACTATGCCTACACACAGTTCTGTCCAAACAGCTTATAAAAGAGGATTTTAATCATAGGTGCCCTTTAAAACAGCATTATTTGAGCTCAAGCCCAGAAAGCTACTGTGACACTAGTTAGGGTAAGTTTAATAATTTAGCAGTGAAAGCAGGTATTTCCGCATGTTCAAAGCAATGGGCTGAGTGGACAAGAATCATCAGGCATAAATATGCTAAGCTCGCCTCAGAGGATGATGATGGTGGATAATCAGTGACCGAAAGCAGAAGAAGCCTCTGATTCACATTTTCTCTCTTATTTCTGTCTGATGAAGCTCTTCAGTCACGGCTTTCTAAATGAGAGAGTCACAGCTTGAAGGTTTGTTGCCTCCCACACTGGCCCTCTGTCTCAGAGTAATTTACAGCTTGAGAAGAAAAACGGTTCATTTCATCTGAGCTGCTAACATAATGACAATAGAAATGTGTGAATTAGAGAATGGGTGATAATATCCCACAAAAAAAGGCTGCTAACCTGGCATAAACATAAAGTTCAAAAAAATATACCATGCATTCTGTCCTGTTACCACAGGAACTTGACTTTAAAGAAAGTTATGCTTCCATTGTCTTAATGGAGAAACTCACTTTAAATCGTTCCTGTCACAGGCCATCTCTTGCTATATTTAGTGCGGATGACTTAATAAATGTTGTTTAGCTGTTGCCTCTTTCTTCCTGCACTCTCCTTTGACGAAACCCAGCTATTTGAAGCATTATTAGCATGAAATATTTCTCTGGAGTTGCATCAGGCCCAGGGTAGCTCATCCTTTACCGCAGCCAGCCTAATCTCTGGGATAAAAGCGCTGTGGGTCTTAGCAAAAAACATTACTATTAAACAATAACTGAATAATTGTGGATTTATTTCTCAATTAAAATTGTCACTGCAGGGAAAGTTCCAACCTAACCATCAAATCATTGTTGAATGAGAATAATTGGTGTACTTCTTATCGATACTCTGAGATATATTAATGAATTTCCAACACAGAGGAGGTAAATAAGACCAGTGAAATGGGAGTTTCAGTAGTGTGATTATTTCAAATTACTAAAACATTGAGGTATATAAACACTTCGGATATACCAGTATTTTTTTGTCTGTTGTATAAAATTTTGAATAATTTTGAATAAAAAATTTAATAAATACAAATTATTGACCATCTCTCTGGGACAATGGTTAAATGGCAGATACTAACATTAAACGAATCACAACATGGTGCAATTTGTGGCAGATTGAATAAATGAAATAATGTTACATCCTATGATAAGAGGTTAGGTAATTTCTTTAACTTAAATATATAATAAATACTACATTAGTAATAAATAAATAAATAAATAAATAGTAATTTCCATAATAAATAAATACATTAGTATTAAATTCAATCATTCTATCTCTCTCTATTTTAATTAGGGCTGCACGTTAAATTTGCTAAATTTACAATCATTTTAGCAAAAAAATGCAATTGTTATGCACATCTTGCTCTGTGATTACTAGTAAATCTCCTCCGAAGGCCAGACGGTGCTCTTGAGAGTCTCACGGAAAAACCAAATAAACCCACAAAATCCCTATAGTGCAGCGTTTCTCAATCCCGGTCCTCACGCCCCACCGATCTGCATATTTTTCATGTCTCTCTAATTTAACACCATGCATGAACTGTGTTCTGACTGACACGTCCCTATGCATTGGTACCTAGTCCTTTCTCCTTTACTGCTCTCTACGTGAGCTTGAAAAACCTTTTTCACTTCAGAACATTCATTCAGTTCCAAGTGAAGGGTGAAGTGTGACACTATAAGCCTCCGTTAATAAATACAATATAAATTCACGTATCACATAATAACATGCCATTTGAAATAAACATATATGCTCCCAAACTGAAATCATAGCAAATGTCCTGTGGAGTCCACTTTGAAGAGTGCAGCGTTTGACGTGTAGCGTGGTGGGACGCAGGGAGCAGGATCGAGAAATGCTGCTACAGTGGTTGGTGAATAAACAGAAGATTTGACATACTCAAACCAAACTTACAATTTCAGATGAAAATGTAAAAATTTGACTAGGATGCTTCAACAACACGTCCAATAATATTTCAGAATTTGGTTAGTAAATAAAGAGTAAGTGACCTTTAAATACATTAAAAGCAATCCAATCAAATGAGATTTCGACTGCCTCTGGAAGTGTATGAGAGTGACAATTTCAAAGCATTTCAGACACCATTTACCTGTATGTAACATTGTGCAGTTGTGACCAGATTATCAAAACTGCATCTTCATAAAAAATGTAAACAGGGTCTGTCTGTTAACTTCAAGTTGCCAGCTAAATTTGTTCAAGTTATGAAAAAAGAAAATAAAGATTCTTCTACTACCTAAAATACAGATCACAAATTCTTTATGTAATAGTAGTCATACAGTAACCGTGACCTCCTAGTAACAGTAAAGTGTGCCATAGGGACTTTAATCAATGCAGCCCAAAACAGATTCAAACCCACAGAGAACAGATTTGGAGGTAGTTGTGTTTGACAATGCTCGTGTTTGAGGTAAACCACAGGCAGCTCCGAGATTCAGCAAAACACATGTAGAGAAATACAGGACGTGCATTTTCCCAGGGTTCGGATAACTCTTAATAATATTCATACATACCGAGTCCTTAAGATTGACGTGGCACTTGTTCTCGCACAGAAGCTGAACTATCTCATTGTTTCCACTGGCAGCTACGAGAGAGAAAAAGACAACGATAATAAGCAGCAGTTCTTTATGCCCACAGAGACGCAAATAAGGATTTAACAGCTGGCCAACAAACTCCTTAAAGAGCAATTACTGCAAACACTTGAAGCTTTCCCACAGAGATCAAAACTAGTCTCATAGTGTGTGACACTACTTAGTCCTCACCAATTATTAGCTATCCCTTTTAACAATTACTCCGCGTCCTCATTCTCGTCCCATCTTGGCCATTATTCTGAAGCAGTAGACGGGCATACTTGCTTCCTCTCATCATTTCAAGGATTGCTTTGTAGTCCATACAAAACTATGTTGCTCCTTGTTTTTCTCTGCAGGATAAAGGCGTCCCACTAGCAGACTTCTGACCTTCAGGTGGCTGAAATCTCCCCGCTCTTCATGAACTATCATACCCTGTTCAATCCTTAACAGCTGGCGAAAGGCTCAATTATCAACAAACATGCTTTCAGTTTTTCCCTGGGTAAAAGAGTTGTTTTTTTCCATTTGCTAGAGAGCAATTTTCTGAATAAAAGGTCTCTCCACAAATGAAAACATGAGTTTCTGTGTTTGCCCTCTGTGGCTCGCAGTCTTTTCCATGAAAGGTCCACAATAACATGCTATTCTGTGTTTGTAAGTAGAGCAGCGATGGCAAAGTTGTGGGGTTAATGTTTGCTGGTGTACATTTGCGAGCAAATCTACTCCAAGCAAACATTAAAGAGGTCTATTAAAGCAAAAATAATGAATGCAAGCAAGACATGCTGAGGATAAACCTGGTTACATGACCTTGAATGACTGACTGACAAACAGAATGTAGCTTCATGATTATTTGTTGCCATTAAAACTCTCAAACTATCTTATTGCTAAATGAAAATCATTTGTCTTTGTCTTTTAAACCTTTGCATGATCACAGCAGACAATCAGATCTGCATTCACACTGCTGCCGACAACCATTATTGCAATAAATGACATGGCGTGTGTAGATTTTAATCACAATAAATGGCCATTAAATACCTCAACCCATTATTTTAGCTCTTACCAAAGAAAGCATATTCTCAGATGCACAGAGGTGCTTTAAATGAACTTATTATTTTGAAGATGTAAATTTTGCTGTGTCAAAGAAACCGATGCAGGTTTGCAGATGTTATTGAGATGTTTATTAGGGCATTGAATATCTATTTTTGAAATTTGTTTTGCATTTGGTTGAAGCAGGACAGTGGCCATTAAATGCTAGTTTTGTGAATAATGGTGGTAAAATGGTGGTCTTCTTAGCAAGTAATTTGAAAAGAGAAATATGCATGTAATCAGCAGTGAAGATGTCTGCTTATGTCATTAAGTCCTTACTCTGATTATTGGAAATAATCGAATTATTCGTCACATATATTCACATAATCGTATCTTCATTATGGTGCAGATGAAAATACAGTCATTGAATCATTTTTATTCAGGCAATTTGTTTAAAAACATCAAGTCATTCAGTTATGAAACCAGTGAAGTCTGAGTGAGTCAGTGGTTCACTGTTCAAATAAATGTTTTAAAAGAAATTATTCTCTCAAATTAAATATTTTAATAATCTACAACAATTAAAATTTTCTCTGAGCTTCTAATAAATACAATGGTTTGCATCAACTGTCTATTTAAAAGTAAAAGTCACGATTCCCAATTTATCCAAAACTTATGCAGTAACTATTTTATAAAAAAGGAAATGTTGCCACTCACCTGCATGGTGAAGAGCCGTCCTCCCTGAGCTGTCTGGCGCATCCAACACACACTTACTCTGTAGAATGAAGCGCAAGAGATTAATGCTTCAAACATATCATCTGAAACCAGCATGACATGTTCTACCCAGAAGGCTCTTCTAGACACCAATTACAACCTTACACTTTTCACTGAGCATTTTACTTGATTTAATTTTATATTTGTATTTTTTTGGTGCAAGTTAATCATGCACTCCCTATTAAACATTTTAGGCATGTCAGGTCAGTGTCCATGGATGAGCAGGCACAAGGCATTTATTTGACAGACATTATAAGAGGAGAGGTGTAATATATTAAACCTGACTGCAGTAGCCAATCGGACTTGCAAATGTGCCTAATGTGAACGTCCGATTAAATGAGATTAATCTCTTTAGTCCATACTGCTGCTATTATGTAAATGAGATTCCACATGTTTGGTTAAATCCCTCAATAACATGCCTAGATAAACAGACAAAGGTTAATTTAACCATTAAAGAACTTAGTGACTCTTTGTTATTTGTGTTTCGTTTTTATAGCGGTTTAAACTACTCTATGGGAAATGCAGAATCTCTGCCTAATGCAGAATCTCAAGGCACTTGAGATGTTGGAGCATTTGTTGAAGAAGGCAAACAATGAGAAGGCAAACAATGAGGTTTTTATGTTTTATTTTATTGACTGCCAGGTGAAAACATATTACCACTGTCAGGCCTTTTGATTAGTGTAAGAGCTAATTTATCCGTTTCACAGGATCTCCAGGGGAAAACGGCTAATGAATTCACTCCAGGCTGGTTGTGAAAAGGGAAATATATTTGCAAGGCTTTCATCCAACTTGGAAATGTCTTATTTTCACTTGTAAAGCACTTTTACGGTTAGAAGGTTAATTCTGGCAAAAAGAATAATGTACACTATGTTTAAAAGTTACAGTGGTTCCGAAAGAAGCTTTGTATGATCACCAAAGCTGCATTTATTTGACATAAAACACTGTTGAAAACAGTAAAATTGTGAATTACTGTATTATAACAATTAAAATAAAAAAATATATAAATTTTAAATGCATATTATACAATGCAATTTATAACTGTATTTGCATTACTAGATTTTCACCACTACATCAAGATTTTGTGTCACATGATCCGTCTTAATCTTTCGACAATTATCACTGCTTATTACTCTCAAAGCATTTGATTTGATACAGAGTCGCCTATTATACTTTTAAAACTTTTTACACAGTTTGTGTTTGAAGCACAGATTCGATCTCACGTGTTTAAAGAAACAAAATCTTCCCTTTCTGGGAAACACTAGGAAATTATCAGTAATAAAAATGGAGGTAGCTTGAAAGACCTGCAGCACTTTTTTTTTCCCTACAAAATGAATGAGTTGAGCACACGACACACACAATAACAAATATTGTCATGTGTATTTAGGGGCGGATGTCTGATGTTTGGGAACACAATCTTAAGAGACCAAATGCCTTTGGTTCAGGCATTTTAGGACGACTAAAACAACACTCAAGGCATGTTAAAACATCACTTGATGCTACCAGGAATTAAGGAATTTACTCTAATGTGTCTCTATTATATCTTATTTCCAAATAAATATGCAAATAGTTTATATATATATATATATATATAT
>CAIGQW010052715.1:3400822-3413375 GCA_903798125.1 Danio choprae | reverse complement strand
TAATAATAATAATAATAATAATAATAATAATAATAATAATAATAATAATAAAATGACTTTGTGAATTATTCTGTAATTTGAGCTTTTTTTCCATCTCAGCTATTAATCCAGTCTTCAATTTCTAAAAATAATAATTTATATAATTAATACTGAAAGATTGTATGGATGATCTCAAAGTTCAGAAGAAATGTTACTTAAAATAAAAATAATTTGCAATATTTTAAAAGTATTTCATTTTCTTAATATCCCTCATGACAACTTAAATAAAAGCATTTCTTTCAGTTCTCTTTCAGCTGTAGTGTATGGTCTTTGTACACATTTTGGAGGTGTTATTTGCCTTTTAATATTCCCCAATATTAATACAAATAAATGAATAATGGTGGTACAGTGGGTAGCATGATCGCCTCACAGCAAGAAGGTCGGCCGGGTCAGTTGGCATTTCTGTGTAGAGTTTGCATGTTCTTCCCGTGTTCGGGTGCTCCGGTTTCCCACACAAGTCCAAAGACATGCGCTATAGGTGAATTGGATCAACTAAATTGTCTGTAGTGTATGTGTGTGAATGAATGTTTCCCAGTGATGGGTTGCAGCTAGAAGGGTATCCACTGCGTAAAACATATGCTGGATAAGTTGGCGGTTCATTCCGCTGTGGCAACCCTAGATTAATAAAGGGACTAAGCCGAAAAGAAAATGAATGAATTAATTAATAAATGAATAATAATATCTCACAATTCACAAATGCAAATGATTGGACACCCTGCCAATAAGAAATAAATATGCATGCCTTGGTGAACTATTCCATTAAATCCTTCATATGTCATAAAATCTCTGACCAGAGAGCACAGAAAAATGGAGAAATGTTTAAACTTTCCCTCTGATTTAAAAGGTCAGCATCCCCCGTCACTTACTAAATCACTTCCGTTCAATCTTGTTGGTTTGATATCTAGCATCTCCTCATTAATTGACTCTTTAGAGAACAAACTCGAGAAAAACACTAATTAATCTATTTGAATTTGATCAGACCGTTTTTGAGGATAAGGATCAGGATGCACTGCTATCTCTCTTTCGGGCAGTAATAAGCCAACATCTAAAGCTACACAAGATGTCCTGATAATGACTGTGATAATCATGTAGTTTATGACCTTTAAATGAACAAACCAAGAACTTTAAATATTCCGATATGGCCATTCAAGCACAAAACACATCACTCTAATGCGCTTAAAGGTCAGTCAAGGGAAGACAAAAAAAATAGTCTGCATATTTGGTGCATTCAAATTGGTCCCACATTTAAAGGGGTGGCTTTCACAAAGATAATAAAATACTAATCAAATACTGTCTTTTTCTGCGTTTTGGTGGTAGGATTTTTTATTTTTTTGTACTATGTGCCAGTTTTTGATTTAGGGCCATGAATATTGCCTGCAATGTTGATGTGCGTTGAAATGTGTGTAACGATTGTCAGTTTGACAAAATTTTATGCAATTTTATGTAGGTTTTATTATTATTATTTTTTTATGATTAAAAAAGTGATTTATTTTGTTATGAAAGGTTCCGGGGATGTAGTGTTGTTGAGAGTATTCATATTAATGCATTTATAGACACTGACTTTCAGCAGTTCAAGCAAAGTAATTTTGATGGGAATTAAAAACCATGTTTTGGCATGCCCAGTGCCATGCTCTTCTGAAGCTCAACTTCACAAAAGTACAAAGAAAATAGTAAATAAACAAACACACACATACAGACACACGCATATTCTATGGAAAATATCCAAATAAATTAAGAGGCCACTAGAAAAAAAAACATTCTCTGGATTTACTGAATTTAGGCACGTCAAGTAAAATATTAATATTTATTATTCTGTTCTATAAAGATCTGGTAACATTTCTTTCAGATAAAATACTGTAATTTAGAGCCTTATCACTTCATTTTATTAGATCACCACAAATAATATTTGGTCTCAATAACAAATGTTTTAATTTGTTGTGATTGATCATCAGGGTTATTCCACCAAATACTGATAGAGAAACATTGACATTCTTGTCTAAAAAGGAATATAAACATGTTTTTTGTTATTTTGTGGAAAATAATTTATGGAAAAAAAACATTTCTAATATTGAATAATGACTAAGTGGGGCAGCATGGTGGCTCAGTGGTTAGCACTGTCGCCTTACAGCAAGAAGGTCACTGGTTCTGTGTGGAGTTTGCATGTCCTCCCCGTGTTCGCGTGGGTTTCCTCTGAGTGTTCCGGTTTCCCCCACAGTGCAATGGCATGCGCTATAGGTGAATTGGATTATCTAAATTGGCCATAGTGTGTGTGTGTGTGCGCGTGTGTGTGTGTGTGTGTGTGTGTGTGTGTGTGTGTGTGCGTGTGTGTGTGTGTGAGAGAGAATGTATGGGTGTTTCCCAGTCCTGGAATGCAGCTGGAAGGGCATCCGCTGTGTAAAAAATATGCTGGAATAGTTGGAGGTTCATTCCACTGTGGTGACCCCTGATAAATAAGGGACAAAGCCAAGGGAAAATGAATGAATGAATAATAAAAAAACAGAAACGGTTTGAGGTTTTACACAATTTCTCTGTTCATAGTGTGACAGTGAATTACACCGGCTCAGTTTGACCTGCAACATAAAAAAAAATAAAAAATCATACTCGCACAAACATACCCATCCCCCGCCCTTTGTTTAACAAAAACTTTAATGTTTAAGTTTTAATATAGCCAATTATAAATGCTAATCACTGCTGTCCTTCAATATAATTAAATGTTCAAAACAATTAAATGTTCACTCACTCTGCATTTTCCACAAAGCAGACAGGGGATTGGGTCTCTGAACCCCTGAAAAGTAGAGCTAACACACATTTGCTGCAGAATCGCCTCATGCTACTGTAATTAATATGATCAAGTGTTCTCTCCAAGTCCTATTTCCAAGCTAAATGACACGGTCACCAGAGCATATGATTAGCAAAACGAGCAGGGTCTTCGTGTACGACTCCTCCATTATCTGGAAATTATATCTCCATGGTGAGTGTGACGGTTGGGAAAGACAGCGAGGCTTTGTGTTCTGCATGTGCCTCTCTGGAGCAACAGCCCTCCAGCACAATCAACTCCTCAAACAGCAAGATAAGGATTTATTGTGAGCCCATGAGAGCTCAAGCCATCCTAACGCAGGACACTGGAGACTCATTGAGGTCAGCGGTGTCCGAGTTCATTACTTAGAGACTGAAGAGAGTGAGTTTGGAGTGGAGCTCATGCATTGATCCAGCTCTGCTGCACTGCACACTGGAATGCTGCTATTCTTTCATTAAAGATGACACTTTCAAGGTTGTTTGTTTGCAGACTTGTTATTCTGGCATTGTTTTAGGGTTTTAAGAGCATTTCCGGGATTGGGAAGTTCAACTCAGAGGGAAATGAATAATTTCAGAGCACATTGTTGAGTTTAAATAATCCAGATGTCAGGAGAATAACATGAATTTCAGTCTACTGTGATATATTCATTCACAAATGTATGGAAGATGACACAACTGTGCACACCTAATATAGCTTAAGAGATTTAAAATGAATAATTCACTGAAATTCGCTTAAATGCTCTTATTTTTTGCTTCCAAGCATCTCTTTCTTTGTTTTCACACAAATGCTTTAAAATTTAATTGCCTGACTTTTTCATTTCAGATGCCGATTAGCAGTGTTTAAACTTGAATGTTTCTAAATTACATAAATTAAACATTTATAATGTGTCAAAATGATGGAAAATAAATTGAAATACTATCATTAAACATTTACTATTTTCAAATACTAGTTATTAAACATTTTTGATAAAGGCAACATAAAGTTGAGGCCAAAATTATTAGCCCTCCTGTACAATATTAATTCTTTTTCAAATATTTCTCAAATGATATTTAATGGATTAAGGAGAAATTAACAGTATTTCCTATAGTATTTTTCTTCTGGAGAAAGTCTTATTTGTTTTATTTTGACTAGAATAAAAGCAGTTTTTAATTTTAGAAGTCAATATTATTAGCCCCTTAAGCACTTCTTTCGTTGTTTTTTTTTGTTTGTCTGCAGAACAAACCATCATTATATAATGACTTGCCTAATTTCCTTAACTTGCCTAGTTTACCTAATTAAGCCTTTAAATTGTATTTTAATCTGAATACTAGCATCTTAAAAAATATCTAGTAAAATATGATGTACTGTCATCAGGCCAAAGATTTAAAAAAATCAGCAATTGGAAATTAGTCATTAAAACTATTATGTTTAATAGAATTAAAGTTTAACAGGAGGGCTAATAATTCTGATTTCAACTGTACATTACAAAATAAAGATTTTTAGACTTTTAAAATGTCTGTATATTCCTGCAGAAATAATTAAGAATATCGATGCTATGCTGTAATTTGTTAATTGCTCTTACACTATTAAACTTTTGTTTGTCACCTTATTTAATCCAATTTTTATTTTTATATTTTAGTATTAACGATTAAGCACTTTTCATACCATTTGGAAATAATATGATTTTATATATTATATTATATTATATTATATTATAAGTTTGCAGATACACGAGATAAACTCCAGTGCCATTGGTCTTAAGAAAATGTGGATATGTTGATATTTACATTTTAAAACATCATATAAATATTAAACTTAATTATGCAAATCATGCCATGCAAATTGACCACAGTGTGTTTCCTTGCAACAGTGCATGTCTGTTGTGCAGATCGAACATTTACTTTTATGCTAAACCCAAAAATAAAAAAGAAGAAATCACCCAGAACAGCCTAGCAAACTCTTTTAAGAATGTATTTTCAAAATGTTGACCATATGACGTCAGACCCTAAAACGTGCGTTTTATTTTAAACTTCTTGTTATTCTCACAAACACAATAAATCTGTCCACATCATTTCAAAACATGTATATTATTTTCCCCCTAAGAATGTAGACAAAAGCATGCAATTATTCAGGTTTTGGCTCCAATAAAATAAAAAGAAATCCTATTCATCTCTGCCAAGATAAAGAATCAAAGCACTCAAACATCTTTGAACAAGTACAACGTATATTTAAGTGTCCTTTCTATGACTTCTACGAAAAACAGACAAAGTTACACGCTGAAAAAGCCAAAAACGCTGAGCTCTGATATCAGTTTTTCATGGTTTTAAGTGTTTTAGGTTATTGTTGGATAAAATGTGCATTGCATATTTTAAAACTGGATGAATGACTGGCACAAACAAAGCGAGCATTCACATCTGAACATCTGTGTGCATACCGCAGTAAATTAGAGAAAATAAATGACATGACATGAAATGCTGAAGGGTTGAATGAAGGACTAAATTTGTTTGACTGGGGTTTAGATTATGATTTCTCCTCCTAAATAAACACCCTGATGAACAGATGCTCAAAAAAACAACAACACACACAACTCAAACCTCTCCCTCAGCTGGAGAGTAAACACCCACATACAAAATCATTTTTATGCACATCTCAAGTGGACTGCAGAAGATGTAGTCTAGAAAGTGTCACTAAACACTTCTGAAATGGCAATTAAGGCAGTCAAGGAGCAAAATCAAATAGAAAAGAGAGCAGCTTCAGATCCTGATACTTACGCAGACTTGCCCTCGCTGTCAAGTTTGGTGGGAGAGGCTCCTTTTTTCGACAGGAGGGAGGTGACTTTATCTGCCTCTCCATGCTCCACTGCACTCAGGAGACGCTCGTCGTTCTTGCTCCATTCATGGGTCTGAAGAAGAAAAAAATACATATTTAGAAATGCATACATAAGGCACTGATAAACCAAAGCTCTACAAAGAATACGAAATTTGTAAAAATAAAATTAAATTATACAAATTTAATAAAAATAAATAAAAAGAAAAATAGAATTTAAAAAGTCATAAAATGTCTTAAATGACCGTAGTCACCAAATCAAAATTTAATATGAAAACAATCTTGCACATGAATTCTAATGTTATTAAAGGGAGACAAAAAGATTAATGAGACATTTTTTTTTAAGTATTATATTTGATTCTGATATGTTATTCTAAAAAAAATTATCTGGAAATCACTAGTTGGTGCATTACTATATTTGCTAGGCTAAAAATAACAGAACAGCCCTAATTCAATTACTCTATTTTAAAATTGTACATAAAGTGATTCAGGAAAAGAAAGGTTGATTTTGAAAAGTAACATACTGAGTCTTTTAATATCCTCAAATGATTCTTGTTCTAAATATGCCTGACAAGATGTATTGCAATATAAACGATTGCTACACTGAATCAAACAATCAGTAATGTAAACAAAATGTAAACAGGTCGTTATTTTATCAGAAAAATATAAGCAATCACGTAATTAAACAATTACAGCAAACCGGCGTTACAAAAACAATAAAGGAAATGTATATAAAACATATATAATAAAAAGAGTTTCTGTGGTGGTCTCAGACCTTTGGGCACCACTATGTGTATAGCTTATAATTAAGCCTTAAGTTATGACAGTAACAAGTGACTTAGTATAACAAACAAAAATGTGTTTTCTCCCCCCAAAGAGTTCCCATAAAGTGATATATTTAGTTCAGAAGTAAAGGTCGTGGGAGCTGTTAAAACATTTCATTTTAACTTTAAATAGATGCAGAAAACCTGGTCTTGAAACAGACAGTTAAAGGAATAGTTCCCCCCAAAAAGAGAATGGCTTCATTATTTACTTCCTCATGTGGTTTTAAACCATTAGGAGTTTTTTTCTTCTGTCGAATAAAAAAAGAAGTCATGTTGAAAAATGATGGTTGCTGAGACCCATTGACTTCAATAGTATGTATACAAATATGAAAGTATTAGACTATGAAAGTCAATGGGTGCCAGCTACCAGTTTTCTTCAAAACATCTTCTTTTGTGTTCCACAGATGAAAGAAACTCAAATAGGTTTTACAAGTGAAGGGGGAGTCAATGCTGGCAGAACTTCATTTTTGGTTGAACTACCCTTTAGAAATATTTATGAACTGAAATTAAAACGCAATTATTTTTGAAGAGTAAATCTGTCAAGTTCATGACTGAAATCACCTAACATCAACAAACTGTTTTTCTCTTCTCTTTAGCACAACATAATGGAAATCAACCAGCTTCCCCCATTTGTCTTTACCCCTGACCTTTGAAGAATGTATCCTGATGAGTCAAACTCAAAAACATGAGTTACGGGCCTTTGGACAACTGAAAGCATGTTGAGAGGAAGATTTTACAAACTCAATGAGAGGTTGAGCAGAGAAAGAGAGTTGGGATCAGTCGCAGAAAAGAGAATAGTTAAATGGAGAATAAAGATAAGCCTTCACCAAACCACCAGCATGAAAGAATGATGCAATGACACCACAAGACTCTGCATCTGTCTTTGCATCTGACTCAAATGAGGGCTGCTAATGCATAGCAAATAAATGCTTTGGAATTTAAAGGGGGAGCTAAAGTCTGTATATGTTACTGGATACTTGAACTGTGAGTTAACAACCTACCAGACGCACTCCCTCATATTTCACTGCATTGTTGTGGATTGCATAACAGTCCTTTGTAAATGTGAAGATTAATTGCTTTTTTATAGCATATGCTGAAACTTGCAGCAAGAGCATTCAAAGGAACGACTACCATCTGAATGAGCATGGTCCGAGAAAAGGCCATCCATACGAAACAATGGACGAATTCACCTGAACTTCACCTATAATTTACAGGCATCTTGAGGGGAATAAAATGCCCATGGCATGAATCACATTATTTTCCTGCGGTTCTTTAGAAAGCTCTCAGGAACAGATGAAACTGTTTCCCAACAAGGGCTTATTCACAGATGAGAAACAAATGCAGACAAATCTAGTTGAAACATGTCTTTGTAGCTGTGAAAAAACAATGCACAACGCCGAGTATAGTCAATCAGAGCAACCGTTTGAAGGCCCCTTTGAAGAGTTCAGTTGAGGAAATACAGTCCACAGATACTAGGAAGTTGAACAACTCAAAAGGCAATTGCTGTAAATGTAGTCTATGCAGTGAAGTGAAAGTAGACCGCAGAGGTCAGCCGGCGAAACGCAGAGGCCACTGCTCGAGTCTGTCACTATTTTTGAAATGCAGTGTAATGTTACACGAGCCTCAGCCAGTGCTATTTTGAGAGCGGTTTGACTTTGGCCTACTATCTGCAATCAGCTGGTGCTATTTACAGTCAGCTCTTGAATTAAATGAACAGCGTTTGGAAAAGAAACAGACATTTCTAAAAAAAAAAAACTGTTGGAATAGGTTTTCTGGCTGTCCCAGGGCACTCAAACATCATTAACAATGAATACTTCAGAACAGAAGTGCTGATTTCAAAACAAACATGCTGAGAAAATCAATATGGGTCTATAATATTCCCTCTGAAGGTGGATAAAAATTGGGATCATACATATATTTTTCATAAGTACATGACGTATGCATTTTTTTTTTTAAATCTGTAAGAACAGTTACAAGACCAGAACAGAAATTACATTTTAAAAGAAAATGAACAACACAAACAACCCGTAACAAACTACTTTTGACAACGATGAAGAAATAAATGAACATTGGAAAGTCTCTGCAAAAGTGTGTACATGATAGTGTTAATTAATAATTATTACTTTCATTAAATACATACATAATCGTGATCATTTAAAGTAAAATAACGCCACGTTTTGTTGTGAATTAACAAAAATTCCTAAAGGATGGAGTAGGGTCTGTCTGTGGACTGCAAGACAGGGGCGTAAAACTAATGGATTGAGACCCACGTCAAAACTTTGTTGTCGGCAAGATAGCGCTGTACCCATCACAGTTATTAAAGTCTACACCTACTCCACTGTGTACATACAGATGCAAGTTGCGGAGGCTTTCATACTTGATGCGCTCGCCATTGTACTGTTATTCGCAACAACAGGGGGTGACGCTGAGTAGGCTAACTGCCATGACAAAACAGACAAAGAAGTCAGAGAGTGAAGTTGCTAAATGAATAAAAACAATAATATATCAAATGAATAGGATGTGGATAAATTTGGAGAAAATGCATAAAAACATTTGCTGAAAATGTTCTCTGGAAAGTATTTCTGCCATATTGCCAACAACATCTCGCATGGTTCAATGGGATTTCGATAACTGCAAGTTACGCCCCCTTCATGTTAATCCCCTCTCTTGCAGTCCGCAGACAGATACACTTGAAAAGATGCCCTAATTAAGAACATAAATATTACTGATAATCTTTGATCAGTCTGCTGTGTACTGTACAGAAAAAGTTTTGAGAATGACACAAATATAATTTTTTTACAAAGTTTGCTGCTAAACTGCTTTTAGATCTTTGTTTCAGTTGTTTCTGAGATGTACTGAAATATAATTACAAGCACTTCATACGCTTCAAAGGCTTTTATCGACAACTACATGACATTTATGCAAAGAGTCTTTGCAGTGTTGGCCCTTCTTTTTCAGGACCTCGACTGGGCATGCTCTTAATCAACTTCTGGGCCAAATCCTGACTGATAGCATCCAATTTTTTCATAATCACTTCTTGGAGTTTGTCAGAATTAGTGGGTTTTGGTTTGTCCACCCGCCTCTTGAGGATTGACCACAAGTTCTCAATGGGATTACGATCTGGGGAGTTTCCAGGCCATGGACCCAAAATTTCAACGTTTTGGTCCCCGAGCCACTTAGATATCCCTTTTGTCTTATGGCACGGTGCTCCATCGTGCTGGAAAATGCATTGTTCTTCACCAAACTGTTGTTGGATTGTTGGAAGAAGTTGCTGTTGGAGGGTGTTTTGGTACCATTCTTTATTCATGGCTGTGTTTTTGGGCAAAATTGTGAGTGAGCCCACTCCCTTGGATGAGAAGCAACCCCACACTTTAATGGTCTCAGGATGCTTTACTGTTGGCATGACACAGGACTGATGGTAGCGCTCACCTTTTCTTCTCCGGACAAGCCTTTTTCCAGATGCCCCAAACAATCGGAAAGGGGCTTTATCGGAGAATATGACTTTGCCCCAGTCCTCAGCAGTCCATTCGCCATACTTTTTGCATAAGATCAATCTGTCCCTGATGTTTTGGGGTTTTTTTTGGAGAGAAGTGGCTTCTTTGCTGCCCTTCTTGACACTAGGCCATCTTCCAAAAATCTTCGCCTCACTGTGCATGCAGATGCGCTCACATCTGCCTGCTGCCATTTCTGAGCAAGCTCTGCACTGGTGGCACTCCGATCCCGCAGCAGAATCCTCTTTAGGAGACCATCCTGGCGCTTGCTGGACTTTCTTGGACGCCCTAAACCCTTCCTAACAAGAATTGAACCCCTTTCCTTGAAGTTCTTGATGATCCTATAAATTGTTGATTTAGGTGCAATCTTAGTAGCCACAATATCCTTACCCGTGAAGCCATTTTTATGCAACGCAATGATGGCTGCACGCGTTTCTTTTGTAGGTCACCATGGTTAACAATGGAAGAACAATGATTTCAAGCATCACCCTCCTTTCAACATGTCAAGTCTGCCATTCTAACCCAATCAGTCTGATATAATAACAACATCATTCCCCGAGATAACAAGACGATTACTGAAATGATTTCAGCAGGTCCTTTAATGACAGCAAAGAAATACAGTGGAAAGTCTTTTTCAGGATTAAGTTAATTTTCATGGCAAAAAAGGACTATGCAGATCACCTGATCACTCTTCATAACATTCTTGAGTATATGCACATTGCTATTATAAAAACTTAAGCAGCAACTTTTCCAATTTCCAATATTTATGTAATTCTCAAAACTTTTGGCCACGACTGTTTCCTACAGAGATATTGAAGAGATACATGTAGGTTTTGGATTAACATTCTTAATATAACAACAAACAGCTACTTAAGAGAAAGGAAAACAGTCCATGATTAATTAAAATTAAAATAAAATAATAATTCTAATGCTTGAACAAGATGCAGAACAAGAAAAAAGCAAGAAAAAAAACATGAATCACAGATGCAAAACAAATTGACAGGTATTATTATTATTACTGGCATTGCCAATTGGACTGCACAAAACCAACATCACTCTCATTCCATTGCCAGAGGTGACATCATAAACCAGCTTTTAATCCACTGTTAAGTGGAAATCAAATAAAAAAATAAAATATCAAGACATTTCAGCTATTAAAAGATGTGAAAATCTACATAAACCTCTAGGGAAAAAAAAAACAGCAACAGCCTGGAGATCTCCTTTTTGTCATGGTGGGTCTTTGCAAAAACAGGAAACACTTAACATTATCTCAAAAGGGCCTGTTGAACTAAATAACCAGTGGTGAACAGGGACAGATGGCACAAACATTACCTCCACCCATCGTTCAGTGTAAGCATTTAACTTTATCTGATAAAAGTCCTCCTCAGCCGTGCAATATTTAGAACCAAAGGCAAGAGAAGTGGTTCAGATCAAACGGTTTTCATGTTGAATTTGCATTATCTGTCCATAAACATATGCAGTTAACCAAGTAAGACAGAACGTGGAAGTTTCATTAGTTATATGATGGGAATCAGCGGATATGAGACATATTTATAGCACATGGTATAATCTCTTGCTTTAGAGTGCTCGCACATTGATATATCTCCTGCCAATAAAATAAACTCTAGATAACTTTACTTCCTTGCCCAGTGGCAAAACAATGTAGGCATGTTACCAAGTTGTGATCCTGAACTTGCCATATTTACAGTTAGCTTGCTCCTAATGCCAACTCAAACATGAGACTTTACTCTGGTTTGCATGCAAATGAACTCAATGTGCTAAATGGAAAAATGACCTGTTGATAAATGGCTTGATACTGCCTGTACCTGTACATAAGCCAACTGGATCAAATGCTCATGGCCATGTGAACCTGCCGTTGACTTTCAAACTAATGGATTCTCGAATTCGAAAGCGGCAGTAGAGCACCTTGAGAACAGGCTGGACTATGACCTCTTATCACACGCGTCTCTGTTCACGTCTGGCACCAGCCGTGTTCTCCGTCTAAACGATTACACTCACACTGCTAACATTTGGACCACTTCTCCTTAGATTCCTGAGATGATAAGCTGAGAGCAGTGTGGCGAATGCTCGGAAAAGCACATTCCTTCGTGAGACTGTTTAAAGCTCACAATCACTCTCACATTATTAGTTTTACGTGATGGATAATCAAATGACACAACAAAGCTTTAGTGTGAACATGCTTGACTTGATAAGATAAATAATGGTCATGAAACATGGCAATTTTCCATCAATTTCCTCTTTACAGCTGCATGTTTGCACCTATCCCTGGCTATCTCGCTAGCACTCAGATATTGAGTCTAAGATTTTTCGATGAATTAAAAACACAGTTCCTTGGAACTAGAAATAAGTATAAATGCAAGATCAGTGAATATCAGTTAAATGCATCTTTTAATTGCAACTATTTAATGCAGTTAAACTATTCAGAGAATAGTACACCAAATATTCAAACTATTATATTCAAAGAACAACACAATTTTGCTGGACAAAATCTAACTAGTAATTCACAAGTTAATCTAATCATAACAAATATGTGTGTGTGTGTGTGTGTGTGTGTGTGTGTGTGTGTGTGTGTGTGT
>CAIGQW010052715.1:3390803-3400812 GCA_903798125.1 Danio choprae | reverse complement strand
TGTGTGTGTGTGTGTGTGTGTGTGTGTGTGTGTGTGTGTGTGTGTGTTCCTAGTGAGGACAAAATCCTAGTGTATGTGTACAACTTCCTAGCTTGTCAATAAAAGCCTGTAATCTTTTTTATTTTGTGAAAGACTTGGGTCGTGTTTCTCAGGAAAGTCAAAAGGATGCGACATTTACAAATTCTCCTGAGAACCACTCTTTTGTTCCATGACACATGGAACGAAAGCTTAAAAACAATGCTCAGGATCTTTTGTCAATGTGTCATGAAATAAATAAAGAATTTATATAAAGTACTATATAGTCTTACATACCCAGATCTATAGTCTATTGTCCCAAATACACTTTATAATCAAAGTGTCATAACAGACAATCTTAATGACCCATCTGACGTCATGGTCTCAGTGAATTGCATAGTTGTGCAAACATCTAAATATTACTCAATGTTTTCTTAGTCTCAGTTTTCAAACCATTGACATTTTTCTGGTGCATTTACTTTGTTATTGAGAGCAAAGTGTGCACTGTAAATTTAAATATTCTTCTAAACATTACTCTCAGCAGGACTGACAGTGCTTGATATATGTGACTTCTTTTTACTCTGCCAAGAGTATATTATGGCACTAATTCATGTTCATACTTGTACATTATGCACAAATCTGAGTACAAACCTACAGCCTCTTTAACTGCAAAAATGGAATGTTCCATAGTGGAGAAATGTCTCTAAATATTCCCTACAGTCCAAAAAGGACCATCAAAGTTGCTTGCTCTGAAATGTGAAAGATGATGTGAATGAAATATTAAGCCTTTAATATTGGTCCATCCAGCCAGCCTACACCAGCAATGCCAGTTCAGGAGGGTGAAAGTACACTAAAGACATAATCTCCCTCTTAATCTCATTATTAGATTTTCAGCCATGTGGCATATTGATAAAACCCCAGTGAATAGGGAAGAGCTTGAGGGGCTGAAACGGAAGGCTCTGGATATCCATTCAGGGCTTTACCATTAGCATGGTCTGAGCATGTGCTTTGCAGTGCTGCACTGTACAAAAGACTAGATAGAACTGCTGAGATTTCTGAGAGAAAATCCTTGCTTCGGTTTCATGCAAATGGTCTCCGCAGATAAACAACAGCTGTTAAAGCCACTCTGTTATTCCCTAAAGCTGATTTCACACATATTGAGATCTTTTTAAAATCTGGTTTTTGAACCAGTCCCCCAACCCCCAACAAAGCATACTTTCTACTCGTATAACCAACCACTTCTTCCATAAAGAGCAAAGAGTCTTTTTGTGGGAAACTATTACATGGTGCCTCCCTTTGTTTAACTAAGTTCAGAAGCTAACGTCCCAATGAAAGTCCAGAGATTTGAGTAACAACGGCATCTATTTTGCCAGAAACCGTTATAGATGAGGTCCATCTGTGGATTAACCTCAAAATAAATCCAAGAGATGTTGTCTAGGTCCAATCTAAAGCAGACCTGAATAATATGAGGAGCAAATATCTGTAGCTCTGGGAAATAATTGTGATGTTATGACTTCCAGTACCTTCTAATGCCAACCACATGAACATTTTGTGAAAAACAATGCATCTTTTCTACCAAACTACAGCTGTATCTGGTTAAACAATTGCAGAATGTGGGGTGGTTTACATTGGTCAGAACAGATATTAAACAGATTAAAAAAGACAACAATGAGAAAAAGCACATGATTTGTTCAAGGTTCTGTGAACAAGATTTTAAATAGACCTTCAGTGCATAACTTTGAATCACATAACATTCATCATCACATTCCAACAAACTCATCTGCTCAAATAAATGTGCCTTTTAATCCCTTGAACTTGAACTCGGTGCAATGCCAAATCTCTTGGAGGAACTCTACCGATAATTTGCTTCTGACAAGAGATAAAACAAGGTGAAAATTTGTAGAGGCTAAGGTTTAATGTGCATGAGGACTCAGGGAAAAGTTCAGAAAGTCTAGATTGGCAGTAATTAGAGATCAGTGAGGTTTGTCTGGCAAAGTATGAAGGGCAAGAAGAGATTTTTCTGTTTTAAGAGCTGCCAATCAAAAAATGTGACTACCAACTCCTAAAAAACATTGAATTATTTTTAGTTTTTAGCTGAAATCAATTTTAGTTGCAATAAAATGACAATAACATTTTTTGTAACGTGCAAATTATAATTATGTGGATTAATGAATAAGCATAATATGTTATCACATTACGCCATTAATCCCTATATATGTAAGGCTTTTCCATAATATTTGATGTGACTGCTTCAGCACCTGCCACTTTTATAAATATTATCCACCAAATTTCAAAACTGTTGTAAAATTGAATAAAACGTCAATAAAGTCATGTTTAGCTGTTGCAGAAAATACTAAACACACTCAGTGGCACTTAATGGACATTTCAAATGATCTACAAGAATCCGTTTTGCAAAAATGTCACCTCAGGCACATCCATTTCATAGGCTTTGGTTGAAAAATCTACAGAATTCATTATAAAACATGTAATTAACTTAATTAAAGACTCGACCTACAAATTAAGATGATTCAAAAACATTGTATTATTGTGAGAGACATAATTCTGGTGGTGACATTGCTAATCATTATAATTTTGCTACATGTTCACTGTGGTTGCCAACAGTCAATGATCTCCATTATAGAACATTTTTCTCTCACGTAGAGCTCTCATCCACAGCTCGCTTAATGCAGTGATATCCTAAAATAAAAAGGGGGGGGGGGAAACACACCCCCACTCCTGACATACATTCACAGACATGCAGTTGCTGTAAGTTTTACTAGTTGAAATTAAGTTTTACAAGTTACATAGTCAACCACTAGTTCAACTCTCAAATGCTTTCTAAAACAAAGTGTTGGATGTGAAAAAGTACATAGTTTGAATCTGAGTGAATTATGTTGTACTGTGAAGACAACTTTTAGCATTTTTTAAATACTAAAATTAAAAAGCAGAATTCCATTAGGATCTCCTTGACTTCACTTCCCTACTAAGACTGGCATCCCAGCAATGCCACTGGAATCTGTCCTGGCAAAAACACGATTAAGAAATTTACATATGGTTCAGTGGACATGATTGACACATCATGCTTTTTAAAATAAGTAATCACATTAAATTAACAACACTACGTTTTTTTTTTTTACACCATGACACTCTTTAAGATAACGTTCAGTAAATGAAAAAGCGTAGCAGAAATAAATTGCTGTTTAAGCAATCAAGACACAGACACACACACGCACACACGCTTCCTGAAGCACTACTACTAACAGCTAGCAGTCTACAGCAGTTTAGGGAGGTAGACATGTTTGATTCATCCTGACGGCTAATTTCTCAACCTGGAAAGCCTGTCATTACTTCACCACCGACAACTATTACCGAGATGACTCATTCTGAATTCAATCTGAAAGCTCAAAGTGTCTTAAGTCACTGAAGAGATACAGATGGGCCATCTTGTACCATCAAGTCTGCGCTTTATCAGACCACAAGTACATGCAGGGAAAACAAGGCAAATGTGAGTTTGGGATGGCTGTATTAGGATGTAATATGTGGACCAGAAGGGATATGAACTGAAGGTCAAAGAGAGGGGGGGTGTTTGGGGGCTAGATTTGCTAATCTCCGAGAGTGGGGCAGAGAGTCTGATCTAATACAGAAACCCTCTACTTAGTGCAGATACCTGCTGTGCCCATTCTCATCCGCTTTACGACCCTGCAGCTAGATTCACTCTGATTGGACGTCTAAGGTTATCTGGTTGGTCGTGGATTGAATGAACGAGAGCTGTAAACGGGATTGGTGAACTGAAAACAGAAATGATATGGGGGTCAGTTGTCTCAGACAATAACCAGACATAAAATAAATGCCTTTTTTTGTTAATTATTTTTTATTATTTTCATGTTTGGCTGGCATGACCAAAGATATGAAATTAATACACACCTGGCACTGTCGATAGAAGGTGCTATTTTTAAGGCAGCCTACTTTTGGAAAGGCTACAGGACTGTTACTCGGCTAGCCAATACCGTGACCCTCTCCCTTTAAGGTTTGAATTAAGCAGTGACTGGTTGCGAGTATGAAAGGTGTCAGTCTCTGACAGAGGATATAAAGGAATTAGCGTCTGACCAGTCTGCTACGGCCCGGCATTACAGTTGAAAGGAGGGGGAAGGGATGCTATGTGTGCATTCAGTGAAAATATTTTAACCAAGCCTGTGAAAAAGCGTTCAACCCACAAAATAAATATCACACAGGAGACAGTTGCCTTTGCCATTTGAGGTTATACAATGTAATGAAGGGTTGTGTGTTTTACCCTCACATGGCAGAGACCCCGTTTCTCAATCCCCTGGCAGTCATATCTAACTGATGAGGTAATTCTAGAAAGCACAGCTAGCTTTATCACTAGCCAGCCAACCCTACTACAGTACCTCCTTCCTCAACCAATCTAACCTCTGCACTGGACACTGATTCACCCAAAATGGACGCACTGACCCGAGGTGAAAGCAAAAAACCATTAACAACAACATTATAATGCCATTAATCCACATTCTTCTGTTGACTAAAGTTTTATGGGAAGAGTAAAAGGAGTCCTTATCTCCTCTGGCAGTTCAGGATAGATTTCACTGCGGAAAAGAGCCAGGGTAAGGACACTAATTAAGAGCCGTGGACATGACTATGTTCCAGATGAGATAAATCCAGCCTGCTGGGAGTAGTCTTGCTGTGATTTGAAAAGACTTGGAGGAGAAAAATAAATTGGGATGACTATTTAGTTTTCATAACACGTTAGCATTATGTTATAATCTTGACCTGATCATTAGATGTGAGGCCACAGCTGAAGCAGGCTAAATGAGGCATTCACACAAGGTTTATTCAAGGTTTGACCTAACAAAAAAAAATTGTTTTATACAAGAGTCTTATACAGAAATGGAGAAATCCTAAAATATAAATAAGTGCAATTTCTAATAGTTTTTATAATATTATAATGACCACATATACACTGTAATATGGCCTGAAATCCCTAAATCATAATTCTGGGTGTATAGGACAACAACTCACTCTTGAAACAGCAATGATACTAACTTTACCATCATTCTCATGTATTGCGTATCTGATATTTTTATAGTGACCAAAGTCTCTATATGGTGTGCAAGTTTAATAAAACCACCATCAACGCAGGCATTATTTTTACGCTTTTAGGACTACTTTACAGAGCAATGTCCATTTAAGCAGTGCTCAACAGCATTTTTGACCCAAAAAGACTATCTCTCCGTAGATTGTGATATTTTTATATATTTTTAAGATTTGTTGTTGGTGATTTTTGCCTTTATTGTGACAGGACAGTGTAGCAAAAGGAAAGGGGGTGGCCTATTGGCTGGGACTCAAACTCTGGACGCCTGAAGAGCAATGATGCTACACATTGGGACAATGCCCACAAAGCTATCTCTACCAACAGATTGCAAGATTTTGCCGTGCTGCTTAATTTTTTACAAGATAATTTGGGTTGGGTTGAAGTTTATCATGGGCTTATTCTTATTTGCATCATGATCTGTCAACGTCAAGGAGTAACAATGAACAGAGGGACGATGATACAATCTTAAATCTTTAATAACCAGTTTTTCAGTTCAATTCTAGATTAATTTTACAGACTTCTTGAAAAGGTAGTTGAAAAACATTTTTTGAAAGTGAAAAGGTACCTATTTAGCCCTATCTTTACAAGATGCAATAAGTCTCCTCATCGTGACTACAAATTATTAAGACTTCTCATTAGATGGGGCTGAAATTCATGCTTGAAAGTTCATCTGATCTAAACAGTAAATGACACCATTGTGCTAAATAAGGCTCATCCAGGCCATTTTCATTTCCCTTTTCATTTGATCAACTTCCTCTGACAAACATGAAGCACAAATCTGTACCTCTGTTTCAGTAAACAGAAAAATGCTCATCAAAATCCTCAAGTTTTCTTGAAATCTGTAAAACTGCATTCATTATTCAACAATTTGGGAAACAATATTTCCATTGCATCACCTATATAAAGGTAACTACTAATGTGATTAAATAAGACCATCGAGGACCCTATTAACTAATTAAAAAGCTCATTAGAGACAAGCTAGTAAATAAAGAGATTGGACAGTCTAGTCGCTTACATGGGAAAAGGGCCCCAAGCAGGAGTGGAGGTTTTTCAAATGTTTTCTCAATGACTTAAGCAGACATGGTGTGAGTCCATGAGCAGATAAAAGACAGCCCCCATTGTGTCAACATGGCAAAACTAGATTTGTGCGCACAAAAGGTCTGTTCTTAAAACTGAATGACAGAAGTCAAATTGTTCCACTACCCAGCAGAGATGCAATAAACCTGGGCTATAACAAGCTGCTTTTAATATCTTGTAACTTACACATAAGGACTGGAATTTCATGCCACTCTGAGCAAGAGGCTAGAAAAAGCTTTTTATGTTTCTCTCGAACATGCCATAAATACCGACAAATGTAATACTAGCAATATATCTTGCTCTTTGTTATGCAATGTATTACGGGTAAACCAAGACTCTTGGGACTACAAACACATGAAGTGCTGGTAGAGTAACATCAGGCATATTACAAGAACTTGGCAATCAGTTGCTCTTATAAAACTATTTATCCTGGCAGTTCTAATCTGCTGTTTTGCTCAAGAATGAAAGCCTAGCCTTACATGAGAATTCCTGTACAGTTCTGGACTGACACACAAAGCCCAAAATAGAACCAGGAGGATATTTTGTTTCACTTGTTCTTGATTACCTCTTTTTCCAGAAAACACCCTGTATGGCAAAGTACTGAAACAAGACTTTTGATTGGTGAGTTTGTTACAACCGATACTATACAAGCAGAAGTGATGATAAAATAGAACTAAAAGTGAAAGGCATCAAAACCAAAAATGATACTTTTACTTTCATACTGTAACAATATAAGTGTGAATAAATACTTTCTGTATTTTCCAATAAGTTTTTGCATTTGAACACAATTTTTGGCTACACAAAGGAAACACCTATATCTGTTAATTAACAGTTTCCATATTTTGTGTTTTCTGTTTATTTACAGTTGTGAATTGCATTATGGGATGTTTATCTCTGCTCTGTCGTCTTTTGATGTTGAAAACTCAACTCTGCAGTTTAACAAAGTGACTTTTATTGACATTTTAGTTTGAGACAAGATATTGTTTAGAAATAATATATAGAGAACCAAGTTTGTAAAATAACAGAAAATGTACTGGCAGTTTATTACAAGGTTTTTGCAGCATAATATACAACACCAACCTAGACAATATATCACTTCAAACTATTAAAAATGTTCATAAAAGTCACTGTTTCAAACTTTTTAAAGTTAAAAGTTGTTGGAAGAAAGATCAAGGTCAGATAATGCAATTATGCCTAAATAAGTAAAAATAAAAACATAAATCATAAAATACGAAAAACTGCCAATTTACAGATATTTTTACAGTGTAGATTATTGTGGAAGGCAAAAATTATTCAAAGTACTGTTCATAAAAACAACCATTTAATTTGTTGCTGCATGAATCAGTTTTGAACAAATCGAATGAATGAATGAATGAATGAATGAATGAATGAATGAATGAATGAATTGGAGATTTACCACCACCTACTGGCAGCTTTGGTTTCTTTTAAAGTATTATTTCATTAAACCATATCATTTCATATTTGCTTATTCATTAAAAACACATTTCAGGCATAGTTCACCCAAAAAGAAAATTTGTGTTACATTGAAGATATTTTGAAGAACGTTGGCAACCAAACCAGATGCAGCTTCTTCTAGATGATAAAATAACATCTGCTGTAGTGTAGCTTAAAACTTTGTGTGTAATCAATTTTGTGTTGAATCTTTCTGAAGATACATTTTGTAATGTCTATGTGATGCTTTTTGCATTTTACACAATTGATTTCTTTGCCACAGTTTATTTTTTTGCAAAGATTTCAATCATGTGACAGCCCTTGTGTTTTCTGTTAAACTGTGATTGGCTTGTGGCAGATTGATCAAAGTACCCCTAATATAAATGTAATACCAAAATGACAAAAACAAAAAGTGAAATAATATCCATCTGACTGCACTATACAATCCCATGCTATAGTTCCCAATGCTGCCTATTGCATAAATGAACTGAGTAAGCTGATTTTATATACAAGTATGTCAAAGTATTGTTTCTAGGCAACCACTGTTGTGCAAGCAAACACCCACCATTTAGTGCAGATAAAGACAGTAAAGCGTGACTTAGCCTCCATACAAGAAGAAAATCAATATTATGAGCTGCGAATGTGGCTATGGTGAGATCGCTCTTAACACCATTCCACGCAAATGTTCAGAATACCACTGTGACCATGAACTGGCAGAAAGGATATTAAAACTCAGCTTAGTTCTGCGGTTAGATGATCACATAGAATTTCACAGTAATCTCTATCCGCTGACTCAGCCCAAGTGGCATTGATTTGGCAAGCCAAAACATGCAATTATAAGCAATACCGTTTCGTTTGAGCACATTCTTATACTTTAGCTTGAGACTGATGTTGTTCTATTATAGGCTTAGCAATGATTGCTGAATCACATCTGGTGGCAGGAAGCTCCTCTGAGGGTTGCTTTTTGGGAGCACAGAAATTCGCAGCCTTAAAATTATACTCCCAGTTGTGACTCAGTCTTCATAAGAAAGCTGCAGACATGTCTGATTCTGAGTCATTCGCTCATCATGCAGCCTGGAACATTCACAGAAGTTGACTACAAAACCTCCACCAGCAAATATAGGAAACTATAAACATTAAAGGTGAGACTGTGTGGTGTTAAATAACCACTATACAACTGATTCTCAATAGTATTCAATACAAACACATAAACAAAGCAAATGAAAGTACTTTGTCATACTTACATCACTCTTCCTAAACTTTGCCTTCAGGCTCTTCATATTAGTCCATTCACCAACTGATCCCAAGACACCTGAATGAAATCCACTTTTAGTTAATCATACACACACACACACACACTTCCAAAGCAATCTGACGCATTAAACTAAGGATCAGGTCAGCACTGTTATTAATGGCAATACTAAGGAGCAAGCTTTTGGAGGCAAACACAGAGGTGGATCAAGTTACAGTGGCCCCAGTTACTGAATATAATGTGTGGCCACTGTGCGAATTTTACAATGTCAGAGCGTTTTCTGCTTCCTTCAAAGTTGTACAAAAACTAAAAGCTCGTGTCAGGAGTCCAGACACTCTGTGAGCTCCATAAATACACATAAACCGGGGTCATTGATATTCTTGGATCTTCCTGAGGAGTCTCCACGGGAAAGTGAAAAGTTTGGATGTAGTGCTCAGGGGAAAAAAACTCCAACAAGATAAGAAAAGCAAACAGGATTGAGCGCGCGCTTCACTGGGGAACAATGGCAACATTGTGTCCAACTATAGCTGACAGGAATGATGATTGTAAACAACATTGGCATGTAAATGTAACGCTGCAGCGAAATTACCTATTTCACTCAGTAGCGTGAAGTCTGAAATACAGCGTTCCCAAATCAGCACTTTGAAACAGCTTGAAATGGGAAGGAAAAATACACGGGAAAAGAGTGTTTAGATTTTTGCACTTACCCACTTTGCAAAAGTTAAGCCGCGCACACACACAGACCTCAGGGGTTTGTTGCTAACACACTTTTCCGAGTGGTGTTAAGTGCTTCGTATACCATTTAATGCAATTTGGACTCGCAGATATTAAAAGAAACGGCGGAAAATGTGGGCGCTGGGGCTAAAGGGTAGAAACCAGGAGCAAAGTTATTCACCGACAACAATCCATTCAAGTGGCGCTCGCGCTGCCTCTGATTGTTCCCCGGGCAGATAGAGTGACGTCACCACCCATGTGTCCTCGTGACTACCGACTTCCACTGTATACACTTTCAGCACACGAGACATGTTTTATTCCCCTTACTGTAATAGCGGTCATGTTTTATTTTTTTAAATCCGCGTCATTATGTTTTAATTACAGGCACTTTT
>CAIGQW010052715.1:3379952-3390403 GCA_903798125.1 Danio choprae | reverse complement strand
TTTTTTTTTTTTATTATTATTTATAATAAATGTAAAAATGTAATATCGGGGTAGATTATGTAAGGGATTTCCCCCAAATAAACAAATAAAGAATTAAATAAAAGTTATGATGTTCATTTGGTTTTTATATTAAATAAATTCCCATGTGAATACACGCGGATTTCAGGAGGAAATCACGTGATTATGAAGAATAATGAAGCTGAAAATTCAGTTTTTTAAAAGTATTTTTAAGTAGTTGTTTTATAAAATATGTTATGCAATAATGGTGAGGAGAGATTTCCTTAAAGCATCAACAATTCTCAAAGTGAACAGAAAGCGCATCTTGTCAGGCTGAGAATATCTTTTAGGCTAATGAAAATGTTTAGTGTATACAATTAGCTATACATTAAAATCAACAAATTGTAATTATAATGACTTTTATTTTTGATAGTTCGTTCATCATCCTCCGGTGATGTAACATTATTGAAAAATGTCATTATTAGGCCTATCATTCTTCGCATAATTTACATTTGCTAATGTATTATATTTTTGTGCATAATTATTGTATTGGTTCTTAAAATCGTTCTGTTTAATTTTATTATGTCTATAATTTTCTAAAAAAAAAAACAAACAAACAAAAAAAAAAAAAACAGCACAAATTACCAAAAATTCAGAAGCCCGTTTTACATTGCATGAGAAAGTAACCAACGTCAGTAATCGCTCGAGAGCAGACATCTTTATGATTATGCGTATAAGCTATACATAGAAAGTAAAAGTGATATGCAATATCCTATTTTCCACTGGGACCATAAAAGTGCCCTCGGGGTCTGAAGCCAAACGGGCGGATTCGTGACCTACAATCCGCATTAGTGCTGAAGAAGGGCGCCGCGAGGTGGACACGAGCCCAATAATTTGAATAAAACCATATGCTTTGCAAAAACGTCTTGATACTATAGGAAGCCTACAAAACACATGGCTTCAAATACAACCGGGGCCCAGCAACTTATTTTGGTAATAAAAAATAGCATTGACAGAAGGGGGTTTTACTGTTACTTTTCAAAATAAACCACCAGGGACAAATAAAAGCTTGTATTAGATTCACTGCAGTAACATCAAGCACATTCATGCTTCGTTGTGTAATTTTGGCTTTCACTGTAAAATAAAATGTGTTGACAGTAGAACTAATAGACTGACAAGCCTTGTAATTTTCTTCAGAGCTGCAACACATCTGTGGTCATGTGGCACCAGAACAAAGAATAACACTAATCCCACGCTTGTCTCTTAGGTTAGTGTGGTGGGGCCTGTGCCTTGGTGGCCCATTGCCACAAGCGACAGAGCAATCAACACAACAATAACTTTAATCAAAGGGTTATTTTGATTTCCCATCAAGAATATTGTCGTGAGGAGAATATGTAAAGAATCCATCAAAATAAATAAATAAATCTACAGCCTCAGGGTACAGAAAAAATTATACACAGCATAAACTGAACAACGTGTTTAATGCTTTTTCAATAGTAGCCTAATATCCTATATCTAATCCTATGGCAACTCGTTAGATTTAGGCATGTGGTCAAGACGGCTGCACAAAGGTCAAACTGTGTATCAAAACCTTTAGTCCAAGCTCTTGTCATTTCTAGGCTGGACTACTGCAATGCTCTTCTACCTTTGTAAAAGTTGTACCTTATATGGTACAGAAAATACCTCTTATGATACTGTTCTGTACCTTTTATGGTACAATTGAAATGAAGGTACACAATTGTTCTGATGAAAAAGGTACGTAAGTGTTGGACAACTCCTTCTTTATTACAATATCTATGAAAATAAATATATTACTGGAAAGGCAAAGTGATTTTATGAATAATTCCCATATTAAAAAATGAATCATCATTTAAAAGCATATGTTTAAAGAAACTCATAAACATTAATTATTAAGTTCTATAATACAAAACAACTGGTAAAACAAAACTATAGGTATTTTAAACTAAACATTTAAGGCATTTTTAATAAACATTTGGTAAGCATTTTCTGATAAATACATTTTCATTATTGATTTCAGCACTTTTTGACGTTTGCTTTCCAGTACGCACGTGAGCTGGAAAAAGTCCTGCATATGCAGTGTTCATGCAGACATTTTAGTATTGTAAAACTAATCAAACATTGTGCATATCTCGTTACAATACTTTTGCATAACTCTATTTCTATTTTTAAATTAAGTAAATTAAATTAACTTTTAAGAGATTACAAAGGTATTGTGTGAAAATTGGAGAAAAAAAGTTTTATATTGTACATTAGAGAAAGTATTTTTTGTTACATTTTTTGTGAAAAGTGTTGTGAAATATTTAGCAAAAAATTTATCTTTTGATTGATGTTAAAGTATTTTTTATTCTTCATTGTAAATGTAAAAGGTACATTTACACAAAAAGAAACTTTTTTAAAAACATTGTTTAATAAATGTATTTGATGTTTTATATTTACTGAAAATAAATTGACCCATTTTGGATATTGAAAAATGCCTTTTAATAGTTCTTGAGGGAACACATTTGACACTGTTAAGGTACAAGTTAAGTGTCTTGTCACTGTAGTGGTACCTTGATGGATCAGATGTGTACCTTTGATGAAGGTACAATATTGTATCTGCAGGTTTTAAAAACCAAAGGTACATTTTGGTTTCCCATGGTACAAATCATGTCCTTAAATGTACAAACTGGTACAAATTTGTTTCTTTGTCTTAATGTACATTTCTGTTCCATAAAAAGGTACTGCCCCAGTGACAAGGGTTTGTACCTTCTTTGGTACAACATTGTACCATTTTTTCTGAGAGTGTGCACTAAGTAATGCTTCAACTACAGCTCGTCTGGTCTTCAATGAGCCCAAGAGAGCCCATGTAACACCTCTCTTTATTTCTCTGCATTGGTTATAGGTCGAAGCTTGGATCAAGTTCAAATCATTGATGCTTGCTTACAGAACAACCACTGGCACTGCACCCTCTTACCTCCATCTGCTCCTGAAGGTTTTGACATCTCCTCCAGGAACCTCTGTTCAGGAAATGAGCATCGCCTTGTGGTACCATTGTAGAGAGGCCAAAAGTAACTTTCCAAAACCTTTTCATTCAATGTTCCCCGCTGGTGGAATGATCTTGCTATTCCCACACGGACTGCGGATTCACTGGTATCCTTCAAACAACAACTAAAAACCCATCTCTGCTGAGAGCACCTTAACCCCGCTGAATAAAACCAAGACCACCTGTAGAATCACTTTCTTTCTCCCTTCCTCCCTATCTAAAAAAAAAAACACTTTTACTCTAGCACTAAATTCTCTGAGCACAAACAAGTTACTTTGTTAGAACTTCTTGTGTACTGTATATTGCCTATTCTTGTTGAATCACTGAATGCCTCCTCAATTGTTAGTCACTTTGCATAAAAGTGTCTGCTACATGACTCAATGTAAAATGTAAATGTATCCGAATACATTGGCATCCAAAAACGAAAAATTCTATTGAAGTCAGTGGGTACCAGTTTCCAATATTCTTTAAAATATCTTATTTTTCCAACAGAGGAAATAAACTCAAACAAGTGGAGGGTGAGTAAATTCAATTCAATTCAATTCAAGTTTATTTGTATAGCGCTTTTCACAATAATTATTGTTTCAAAGCAGCTTTACAAAAGGTGCACATTATTGCATTACAATCCAAATTAGAAAAGTTAAGGTTATTAGTTACCATAGTTAACTTTATTAGTTACTAATAACTTTAATTAACTAGTAACTAATAACTTTAACAGTTAAGGTTATTATATATAAACATAGTTAACCTGCAGTTATATAGGTGATGAATGTTAATCAGTTTAAGTGATTTTGATCGTGGCATGTTTGTTGGTGTCAGACAGGTTGTCTTGGATATTTCAGAATCTGCTGATCTACTGGGATTTTCACACAGATTGGAAAATGGTTGGTGATATGATGTCTTATTTTCTGCTGCAATATTTTGCACAAAATTAAAGCATGAATCCATTTCCAATTCAGGCTGGTAATGTAGAGCTCATTACTACAAATTAAGCTTTATTTAAATGCTACAACCAACCTGAGAATTATTGCTGACCATGTCCATCCCTTTATGAACACAAGGTATCCCCTTCTTGTGACGGCTACTTCCAGCAGGATAACTCACCATGACTAGTTTCCTGAACATAACTGTGAGTTTACTAAACTAAACGGCCTCCATATTCACCAGATCTCAATCCAATAAACCGCTTTGTGATGTGAGATTCGCATCACAGATGTGCAGCCAACAAGACTTGGAGCAAAATCTGTTTCCAGGACGTTGCTGAATCCATGCCATGAAGAATTCACACGGGGGTTCAACTTTGTACAAACAAAGTGTGTCAAAAGATGTGAAATGAGAGTGTATAATTTTAGAATTTTCCCTAAAAAAATTACAATTATTTTATGAAATATTACAACACTGTAAAAAATGCTGGGTTGCACACAATTCCTTCATGTTGTCCCAACACAAATGGATTCATTTAACTTAATCGTTTTTACAAATTAAAGTGGATTGAATGTAAAACAATTAAGTCCCCCAAAAAAGACGTTTTAACTCATTTTAAATATGTAGTTTGAACAAATGAGGTATACACTTTTACACCAAGAGTAAAATGAGAGGTGAATAAAGGCTAAAGAAAATGTTAATTTGGGTCTGTACAGTTGAGGGCACAGCTCAAACAAACCTTTCTGATAACACAAACAATAGGATTCATGAAAAAAAAACATTCAGTCATGAACATCCCAAATTTACAGTTCACATTTTTTTATTAACCTTATATTAATTTATGGGCCTCACAGTGGCGCAGTGGGTAGCACGTTCGCCTCACAGCAAGAAGGTCGCTGGTTTGAGCCTCGGCTGGGTCAGTTGGCATTTCTGTGTGGAGTTTGCATGTTCTCCCTGTGTTGGCGTGGGTTTCCTCCGGGTGCTCCGGTTTCCCCCACAAGTCCAAAGACATGCGGTATAGGTGAATTGGGTAAGTTAAATTGTCCGTAGTGCATGAGTGTGAATGGGTGTGTATGGATGTTTCCCAGAGATGGGTTGCAGCTGGAAGGGCATCCGCTGCGTAAAACATATGCTGGATAAGTTGGCGGTTCATTCCGCTGTGGTGACCCCTGATTAATAAAGGGACTAAGCCGAAATGAAAATGAATGAATGAATGAATATTAATTTATAAAAACAATGATTTTGTGAAATGAGTAAATACAAGTTCGCATTTAAGCTAGAATTAAAGTAAGAATCACGCTTACACATCGTTCACAACACATCTGTACATGGGTTGTTGACATGATGTTGCATTTTCACTGTCACGCATGACAAAAATAATTGAATATAATATAAATGTAATATATAATATAATTAGTAAATAGCACTATAAGAAGATAAGTGTTCAACAATGTAGGTAATTCGCTCTCACACTATTTATATATTATTAAAAGTAGTTTTTCATAATTTTTGCTATGTCAAACTATAGGACATATAAGGTACAGTTTAGTAAAAATAAAAAACAGTGAAAGAATTGATCAAGTTAGAAACGACTTATATTTTCTCAAACATCAGACTTCAAGCTACAAAAGTAAGTTTTTTTTATTGTCTATTTGTCCACTACCCACTTACTCCAGATTTCTTTCAGTACAAGGAAAGGAGAGCGATCAGTCAATAAATAAGAAAACATTTTTAGCAACTGGCTTTACTTTTTAAAAAAGTAACTCAAATATTTTATTGGAAATGAAAAAGTAATGTGTTACTTTACTAGTTACTTGAAAAAAGTAATCTGATTACTTGTCTTACTTGTAATGCGTTATCACACACTGACTTATTCAAAATAAACAGCAACCAGAATGCAGCACTTGAGGTTCAGTTATCTCCACTGCAACCTTCATCCAGTGACGTCTGCATTTGTACAGCCTGACAGAATACCAAATGTCCTACACAGCACAGAATAATTAGAGCCTTTACCAAAGCCACATGTTTCTGCATATTCATCGAATCGGGAATCTGCAGAGGGCTGTTTATTCCGCTTCCCTCACATTCATCTTCCTGGCCAATATACTGCTTTATCCCTTCATAGAGTGGCTAAATTAAGGTATGGATTGAAGGCAGGCTTAGAGGTGGCACAACCCCTCACCTCACTTCAATAACTGAAGCTGTAGGAGAATTCACCTGAGCTAACAATGTACCAGAGCTGCTGTACGTCACAAACCAAGAAAGATGATGATCATAATAACTTTTAAAAAAGACCCATAGTTTTGTGATTTCCAGACAGTGTTTCTAGAGAGTGTTCAATAATTTGTAATAATATGAATAATACATTAAATAATACAATAATAATGATATTAAACGGTTAATATCAGTAAATATTTAAGCAATTAATATGGAAGACAGCTTTTTTTCTAATAGTAATATATATAGAGAGTAATATATTGCACAAACACATGCATTACTAGCATTTTAGCATTATATTAGCATATTATTATGTAATTAGCATATTACATACTAGCATTTTAGTATTATGTGCATTACTAGCATACTAGCATTTTAATATGCATGCCAAAATAGGCAAGTGCTAAACTTGCATCATTCCTAGATTGATTCTAGTTTTAAAATGACTGAATATGAATGAATTGAATATTGCAAAACAACATTTTTAAGGCAGACGGGGGCATAATTTATTACTTAGACACATTCAGCTTTCGAATACGTTTGGAGGGTTGTTCCAGAAGGGCCTTTAAACGAATTAAAAACAGCAGGTGTCAAGCAAGGTTCGACAAATGTAAATAAATCTCTCAAAGGAAATCCTCAGCAGAATGACTTACACGCTTGATAATTGAAGTTCTCTGTCCAGGAGGGGGTAGTGCTGTTCTGCTACAGCTACTGTAGCTCTCAATTTCACTCAAGTCTTCTGGCATGCACTGTCCTTTTGCTATTCAAGCTGATTTGGAGAGGCTCTTGCATCATACGCTTTCAATTTGCTATCCTCTATGAGCTCAAGCCTGGCAAAGAGTACAGGATTCATAGAGTACAGCACACAAAATATTCGAACTATATTGACCACTGACTTGTGTCTCCACTTACCACTTGTGCTTAAGGTTTTGAACCCAGCAGCCAGAGCATAAAGCAATATGGGTCCTGTGTCCTTACATTATCTTTAATGAGCTATGATCTAAGAACTTGATTTCACGAGGTTTAAAACAGGAATGGCACTGTTTAGTTTAGAACTTGATTAATCTCCTTGGAGCATTTCATTTATCCATTCGTTTGTTCGTTCCTTCATTTGTTTGTATTTGATCTTAACTGTTGGTATTATTGTGTTAATTGTGTTACTTGTGAAGCACCACACCTTCACAAATAACACACTTAACACAATAATACCAACAGTTAACATCAAATACAAATAGATAACAAATAAACAAATAAATAATATAATAAAAAATATTCATTCGTTCATTTTCCTTTGGCTTAGTCCCTTTATTCATCAGGGGTCTTTTTTCAACTTTTTTCCCGCATATGGTTTACACAGCGGATGCCTTTCCAGCTGCAACCCAGTACTGGGAAACATCCATACACACTAATTCACACTCATACACTACGGCCAATATAGTTATTCAATTCACCTATAGCGCGCATGTCTTCGGACTGTGGGGGAGCACCCGGAGGAAACCCACGCCAACATGGGGAGAACATGCAAACTCCACACAGAAATGGCAACTGGCCCAGCCAGGACTTGAACCAGCGACCTTCTTGCTGTGAGGCGACAGTGCTAACCACTGAGCCACCGTGTCGCCTAATAATAAAGAAAAAAAATAAATAAATTAAAAAAAAAAAAAAAAACATATATATATATATATATATATATATATATATATATACATTCATTCATTTTCATTTCGGCTTAGTCCCTTTTTTTTACGCAGTGGATGCCCTTCCAGCTGCAACCCATCACTGGGAAACATCCATACACACCCATTCACACTCATACACTACGGACAATTTAGCTTACCCAATTCACCTATACTGCATGTCTTTGGACTTGTGGGGGAAACTGGAGCACCGGGAGGAAACCCACGCAAACACGGGGAGGACATGCAAACTCCTCACAGAAACGCCAACTGACCCAGCCGGGGATCGAACCAGCAACCTTCTTGCTCTGAGGCGATTGTGCTACCCACTGCGCCACCGTGTATATATATATATATATATATATATATAGGATGCCATACAGTAGAAACGGTCTCCATCTTCCAGGACGGCAGACTACTTGAAGTCTCTGGTTTTTCAATGGTAAAAAATTTAAATCCTGAAACAAGTCCAGCACTTAAAAAGAATTATATATATATATGTTCTAAAATAGATGAAGACTTAGGTGAAGATTAAAAAAAAAAAAAGTATCCTTTCACTTTTGAGTGTAAGGTGGAAGTACCAGCACATTTCCTCCACAGTTTAAAGAATCGATCTTCCTGAATCTGGCAGTGAGTGTTTTGAGAGGTCTGTCTTTCTCATTGAGCTCACACCATGATTTTCCGCACCTCGCTTTGTCTGAATTGAACTGATGCTGTAACCTGTCTTTATTTTATGACACTTCAGCCTGGGATTCCTGTTAAGTGGAGCTCATGTTTCAGGATTCTTTACCTTAGTAAAGTCTCAGAACCAGATACACCTTGTACATCTAGAAACTCCAAACTTGTACTTCTAGAAACTGTAGTTCTGTAAAAAAAAAAAAATAGTGGAACCGGCAATTAAAGGTTCCTGTAGGTTTAATTCTTAGTTTGACATAAAACCTTCATTCTTAAAATCTTAATTAATTTTTTAATTCTTAAAATCTTAAAACCTCAATTTCTGTTGTCTATCTGTACCATTCAACTAGAGGCTACAAGGTACTAGACAAGTTGAATGGGGCTTTTAATGTATTAAACAATTTAATGGGATCTTAAATAGGATTTTAAAAGCATGGTTCTTTATGGATCATAAAAAAGGGTTCTATATAGAAACAAAAAATGATTCTACTAATGTTAAAAACCAAAGAACTTTTTTTTGTTCTTGAATGATAATGAGCTTTATTATATGTCTCTGTTTGTTTTGACTTTTAAGACTTTAAGAGGAATTTGTTGGAGTGAAGAAGGTTCCTCAGGAGAGCAGGACTGAAGTAAACTTGAATGCATTTTGAAAGCAAGATCCAAATGGACCATTTTTCAGCTTTCTGTAAACTGTGGCTGAGCACAAAATGTAAGAACATCACACTTAAGGCCCTGTTTACACCTGATTTTAAGAGATGTTTTGGTTGATCAGATCACAAGTAGATGTGCAAACACATTCCCATTTACACTTGTTTTTTTAAGTAATCTCTTTGGTCCACTTTTGAGCCAAATAAATAATGCTTGCTGTTAATTTACTCACCCTCAAGTTGATTGTGTGTTTTTTATTATTCAGTAACATATTAAAGAAGATTTTTAGCTTAAAGTGTTATCCTTAGTGAATCATAAAGCATAAGTAATTAGCTATTCAAAAGAAATTACAGGTGAAAACTAAATTAATACCTATGGTTCTTGATGATACATTGAGGTCTTATAAAATGGAACGATCTGTCTGTGCAAGTAACTGAACATTATTTAAAACATAATTCCTTTGGCAAATGCTCCTGAGCACATTCGCAACAGATTAATTGATAGACTACATAAGACTTCAATGTATCATTAAATAGAAGATACAGTTATTAATTTGGTGTTGCCTTTATGTGTTTTGTTTGACTTAGTGAATCATTTGGTTGACTGAATAACCAAGAACCACAGTTTCAGCAAAAATCGTGTTTATTATTCTGACAATATGCATCTTAGATGGCCTGAGAATACATAAATCAACATAAAATGTTCATTCTGAGGTGTACATTTCAATGGTTGTTTACCAGAAAATAGGAAGGGACAATTGTAGGGCTAATATGTAATAATACAATATCAGACCCCCTTTTTTCTTTTTTTTTGCTTTGTTTCACTCTTGCTTAAAATTGGTATAAAATCGGACATTGCTTGTGAATATAAATTGAATTCTAAAAGAATATCAAGTACAAACATTCTAAACAAAGAACAGCACACTTTCAGAAAAAAGCCATCATGTAGGTGGTAACTATTCAAAAGATGTACAGTTGTATAATGTATTTATTGAATAATAATCTCGCCTAGGGTGCCAAGTCTAGATACAACCTTGAGGTACAGCAACACCCCAGTCAGAGTTTTTGTACCTTTATTTTGAGTGAAGGCTATATAAGCTGGAAATGTTTAGTTTCCTAAAAGTGTGTGCTGTTTAATTGCTGTTTCAGTATGTTATTGATCCAGGAGATGTGTCTTTTGGACAGAAGTGTGTACACTGTGGGTTTCTTGGGATCCCCACATCCGTTTGAGCCTGAAAGCACTCCAACCAGGTTTTTCTTACACTCCAGAGG
>CAIGQW010052715.1:3363682-3374335 GCA_903798125.1 Danio choprae | reverse complement strand
AGTTCATTTACTTAAAAAAATAAGGCAATGGGTTTACTCACTTTTTACATTTTTTACAGTGTGTATATCTACTGCATGTCTGCAATAGGTTTTAGCAGATGATTTTGCATAAATGTTAGCTAACAAGCAAGTTGAAAAACTGTAATATTTCGTTAATACACATATAAACACACCCTCATATGTGATAGGTTATTACATTTCTTCTGAAAATTTACAACCAAATGATACGTTTTGGCCTACACATTGATTTTTACTGTGAGATTTTTTAAATAATTTTTATTTGCTCAGTAAGGCTACATTTCCCAATACAATAAAAGCAATATTGCAAAACATTATTATTTCAAATATAGATTATTATTTCATATGTAAAAATACGTTATGCATTTTTTTTCCAGTGATTTAAAGAATTGTCAGCAACATCACTCATGTCTTCAATGTTACATTTGCTCCTCTATTATGATAAATGACTGATTCTAATACTATCATTGATTAAAAAAATGTTGTGCTTCATATTTGGAAACTGTGATATGGTTAAAAAAATGTTAAAAAAAATTTATTAAAATTATTTAGGCATGAGACTAAAAAATGTTCATTTCAAAAATGTTCGGCTTGAACTCAATTACAACAGGTAACTCAAACTGTGTCAACAAATTCAAATTTGCATTTCTGTGCAGCCTCTTCACGCAGACATATCCATCATTTGTGCATTCACATAAAGCATGGCAACCTACAGCTGACAGAGAGTGACAAACTCAGGCAAACTCTGTATCAATCTGAACTTCTTTATGAAAGACCAACGTGGCCTTGTATCCATAAAAAGAAAGATTTGAAAGGGCTATTGCCAAAAATGCAGAATCAAAACCTTTCTAAATCCTGAAGCAATATCGGAATTACTTTTGTACGCTGGAGGGAAATGACGTTATGCAGTTCAAAACAACGATCTGAAGAGTGACACCATGGCTGAAGTATTACTTTTAGACAGGTATGCTTTAAAACTACTTTAGTCACACAAAGATTGTGTTCAAATTTGTTCATTTTTGAAAAGTGACAATCTGTGACAAGCTCCCACTCTAACATAACTTTGAATATTCGGTCTGAAATCGTGTGTAGGAATGACTTCAAAACATCATTAGCCCTATTTAATTGACTGTGAACAATGTTGTATGTTATAGTCATTCATTCATTCACTTTCTTTTCGGCTTAGTCCCTTTATTAATCTGGGGTCGCCACAGCAGAATGAACCGCCAGCATATTTATCCAGCATATTTTTTATCCACACACACTCATTCACACTCATACACTACGGACAATTTAGCTTACTCAATTCACCTATACTGCATGTCTTTGGACTTGTGGGGGAAACCGGAGCACCCGGAGGAAACCCACGCAAACACGGGGAGAACATGCAAACTCCACACAGAAACTCCAACTGGCCCAGCCGGGACTCGAACCAGCGACCTTCTTGCTGTGAGGCGATTGTGCTACCCACTGTGCCACTGTGCTGCCTGTATGCTATAGTCATTGGCTGCTAATATGATTTCACTATTTAGAATTTGCAAACAATACTTTCTGAAATTATATTATTAAGGAGAAATTCCGAACGTGCAAATATAAAACAACTTTACTCCAATGACAGTTTTGGGGAAATATAATTCCTGCACCAGCTGGACAAAGTGCGTGTCTCCATAGAGTTTTCTAACTGGTGAATGACATGATCTAGTGTTATATAAAGTTGTCTATTGTCATCAGATCGTCATCTATTTGGTGCATGTTCGCGCATTCATGACTTAAGAAGGCGTGGCTTTGGACGGCAGGGGAGAGACGTAAAATTTTCAAAGCTATTATGCTAACGTTAGCATTCTGGCAGATCATCTACTGCACCTTTAAGTCCACTTAATATAAAGTGGGACCCAATCAGTCGTAACATTATAAATGTCTTTTTCTGTCACTTTGGATCAAAGTAATGTGTCCTTGATGAATAAAATGAAAGAAAAATAAACTGAATGGTACTTTTGAATGATAACGTATCTCAATGTGTTACAACATAAACAATAATCAGACATTTTCACAAGTCACAACACGATTCTTGAGAATGTGAAATCCACTGTTAGCTTATTTTCTTGTTTAGATGTACCTGAATGGCCACATGTCTACAGTTCACTTCAGCTCATCTATGGTGGTGGTTGGTGTTTTTTTTTTTTTTCAGCCGATTAAACTGTGCTCATGGTTTGGCAGAGTAAGTCTGAATAAATAAGCAGCTTCAAATAAATGCCCTTGATGCAGACCGTGTGGCGTCTTTTTCATCAAGGAATTCTTAAGCTCAAAGGCATAATTACAGAGCTCAAGCACCTTCACCGTGTTTATTCATGGACATCTGAAAGATCTGAGAAGCTTTATCTAATTCATTACTAAAGGCTATTCCATGACATATTTTAGAAAGCCCATTTATTTATATGTTTGTTTTATTTATTGATCCTAAAGTGATTTGTTTAATGGAGGCTGGTGGAAAGGCCTTAGAGACATCTTTTTTTATGACTCTCAGTACACTCAAAAATTGGGAGAAAAATAATAAAACCATTTACTCACCCTCATGTCCTTCCAAACCTCTTTGACTTTCTTTTTTTTCTGTGAAACACATAGGAACACATTTTAATGAATGGTTCATCTGTTGCTGTTTATAGTGCTGTTTAGTAAGTCAAAGGCAGACTCCGGGAATTTTTTGGATTATCATTTCGAATGTTTAATAACACAGACAAATTTAAAAAGTATTTCTGTCAATAAATAATGTTTTCAAAACTGGTAAATTGACTTAATGCATTAATTTGCTTAATTAGTTAAGCCGTGTTTCTTTTTTTTTGGATGAATGAGCATTTTGAATGAATCAGGTGAACTAATGATTAAATGGGCTGCATACACACACACAGTTTTTTTCTTTTCTGTACAGCGCTTTACTTTTTCCACATTTTGTTATGTTACAGCCTTATTCCAAAATAAATTAAATTCATTTAGTTCCTCAAACTTCTACACACAATACCCCATAATGACAATGTGAAAAAATATTTTTTTGAAATTGTTGCAAATTTATTACAAATAAAAAAAACATGAAAAATCACATGTACATAAGTATTCACAGCCTTTGCCGTGAAGCTCTAAATTGAGCAATTGAGCTCAGGTACATTCTGTATCCACTGATCATTCTTGAGATGTTTCATCAGCTTAATTGGAGTTCACCTGCGGTAAATTCAGTTGATTGGACATGGTTGATTTGAAAAGGCATACACCTGTCTATATAAAGTCCCAGGGCTGACAGTGCATGTCAAAGCACAAACCAAGCATGAAGACGAGGGAATTGTCTGTAGACCTCCGAGACAGAATTGTATTGAGGCGCAAGGCTGGGGAAGGTTACAGAAAAGTTTCTGCTGCTCTAAAAGTTCCAATGAGCACAGTGGCCTCCATCATTCGTAAGTGGAAGATGTTTGGAACCAGCAGGACTTGAGCTGCTCAGCCATCTAAGCTGAGTGTTCAGGGGAGAAGGGCCTTAGTCAGGAAGGTGATCAATAACCCGATGGTCACTCTGTCTGAGCTCCAGCGTTCTTCTGTGGAGAGAGGAGAACATTACAGAAGGACAACCATCTGTGCAGCAATCCACCAATCAGTCCTGTATGGTAGAGTGGCCCGACGGTAGCCACTCCTTAGTAAAGGGCACATAGCAGCCCGCCTGGAATTTGCCAAAAGGCACCTGAAGGACTCTCAGACCATAAGAAACAAAATTCTCTGGTCTCTTTGGAGTGAATGCCAGGCATTACATTTGGAGAAAACCAGGCACCGCTCATCACCAGGCTAATACCATCCCTACAGTGAAGCATGGTGGTGGCAGCATCATGCTGTGGGGATGTTTTTCAGCAGCAGGAATTGGAAGACTAGTCACATAAAGGCAAAGATGAATGAAGCAATGTACAGAGACATCCTGAATGAAAACCTGCTTCAGAGTGCTCTTGACCTCGGTTTATCTTCCAGCAGGACAATGACCCAAAGCACACCACCAAAATATCAATGGAGCGGCTTCACAACAACTCGGTGAATGTCCTTAAGTGGGCCAGCCAGAGCCCAGACCTAGATCCTATTGAACATCTCCGGAGAGATCTGAAAATGGCTGTACACTGTCACTTCCCATCCAACCTGATAGAGCTTGAGAGGTACTGCAAAGAAAAATGGGCAAAAATTCCCAAAGACGGGTGTGCCAAGCTTGTGCCATCATATTCAAAAAGACTTGAGGCTGTAATTGCTGCCAAATGTGTATCAACAAAGTATTGAGCAAAGGCTGTGAATACTTATGTACATGTGATTTTTCAGGTTTTTTTATTTTTTTATAAATTTGCAACAATTTAAAAAAATCTTTTTTCACATTGTCATTATGGGGTATTGTGTGTAGAATGTTGAGGAAATAAATGAATTTAATCTATTTTGGAATGAGGCTGTAACATAAAAAATGTGAAAAAAGTGAAGCGCTATGAATACCTTCCGGATGCACTGTATGTAAAGGCCTGTAGCCAGCCTGGTGAAGGGGATGGGGGGGGTGCTTTTTTTCTCAAAAAGTGGTATTTTTTGCAGTTATTCACCTTATTTTCTATTTAATCATAAGGTTTAAATAGTTTATTTAGTGACATTTTAAGCACTATTTTTAGCTGGATTAGCTTGTTGGATGATCATCATAACCATACTATTTGATGCACCAAAAATATTTCCTAAAGATTTAGAATTAAGAAATATGAAAAAAAAGTAAAATACAAATTTATTATATATCTATATATCATTAGAAAAAAACAATTGTAGCATATTGTAATTTCTTAGGCAAATAACAAACTGGCCTACACATTCAAATGTCCTCAGTCAGAATTTGGCTATTTTAATAATAAACTATTAAAACATAACAATAATTATGTAGAGCTTCACAATTAACAATAAAAGCTCCTCTTGTAAAAAAAAACAAGTAAATGTGAAAATTCATGAATAACAACAACAGCTTAATTAGTATTAAAATTAACTACAATATGGGCCAAGAAGGTTGCTGGTTCGAGCCTCGGCTGGGTCAGTTGGCATTTCTGTGTGGAGTTTGCATGCTCTCCCCGTGTTGGCGTGGGTTTCCTCCGGGTGCTCCGGTTTCCCCCACCAAGTCCAAAAACAAAGCGAAACATAGGTGCGCTATAGGTGAATTGGGTAGGGTAAATTGTCCGTAGAGTATGTGTGTGAATGAGTGTGTGTGGATGTTTCCCAGTGATGGGTTGCAGCTGGAAGGGCATCCGCTGCGTAAAACATATGCTAGATAAGTTGGCGGTTCATTCCGCTGTGGCAACCCCATAATAATAAAGGGACTAAGCTGAAAAGAAAATGAATGAATGAATAATATGGGCCCGCTTTTGGTGCTTCACACCTTTTCATTGGCAGTTTTTTTCTTTCAAAAATAAGGTCCAAGATTTAGAATAAAAGCTATTTATAAAATGTTTTCTCTATTTAACAACAATACAGTAGGTCAGTAGTGAAAGTTGACTTCACTTATGTCAAATTTTGCATGGTCTTAATGCCTTCCATGGATTATTTACACAATCTATGATGACATAGCAGTCAAATAAGGACAAATGAGCTCATGTATGGGGAAAATTCTGGACCTTTGTCAGTGGGGGCTGGGTCTTTCGAAACACCCGAACCTCCTCAGCTACGGGCCTGATGTATATATGTATTACATAATCACTTCATGTACTATACACTATATGTAATCTGCAATGAGAGAGAGAGAGAGAGAGCGAGAGAGAGAGAGAGAGAGAGAGAGAGAGAGAGAGAGAGAGAGAGAGACTCTTTCTTACTTCTTTGCTAAACACTTTCTAAACAAATGGAAAGAATAAATGACTCAATGACTCACTCATTAGATATTTACCTCCACCTACTGGAGGCTGAAAGTTTCTTATTAAGAAGCTTATTGAATAGCACAAAATAATTTTAGATATTCATGAAGGTAAAAAATATTTCTAAAGATGTTCGTTGACTAAAATATTATTTTAATAAATATATACATTTAATAAATCTGTTTTGTTCAAATGCATTAAATATATGACCTTTATTCACTGAGAAATTAATAAAAATATTCATTTACAAAATGGGGTGTCCTCAATTATGCTGAGCACTGTAGAATATATCCCTGTTTTTGTTTGAATATACACATTTGCAAACCCCACAGCCCCTACCAGGAATAAAACATACAATAGTTTACTAACTGTCAATTACTTCTGTCTGAAATTACAGGTGTTTGGAGAGATAATAATAATGATTATAATAAAAGAAATAAATACATAAATAAAAAGAGAAACAATAATAAAAAATAAGTATATATAAATGCCTGTAGACACTTTCCAACAATGAAAAGATAAACAATATTAGCAATAATAAATATATAGAAATAAAAAGAGAAAATGATCAATTAAGCAAAAGAATTTAAATAAAACATTAGTAGGGCATTACTTAATAATAGTCAAAATAATCAATACATTCCTGTTTTCTATATTTTATTTAACCATTTATTTGCAATTTACACCCTAAATATGTATGTGTACTGTAATAAATTCTATGAATCAAAGTATCTTTCTAAAGCTACCTTTGTATGATGTGTAGGTTATTTAAATCAATAAATTGTGCAATTAATTACATTTAAAATAAGTGAATCCCTGAACACAGTCCTCAAATGTAGAACATTACAGAAAATAATAGTAATAATTTTAATTCAATCATTAATCACTTAGTGTTTAAAAAAGCAAGACAGAATGCTAAATATATACGGAATATCAGAGCAACTTCATTTTCAGTTTTTATAACAGTCTGTTACGGCTTACTAAAGTTCTGTCAGACATCTATAGTCAACCAAAGTGATTCAAACACTTGCATAACACAAATGAAATGGCAAACATCCCAGCGAGCCTCATTTGCTGAACAAATACAGTTGAGAGAAGGTTTTAATCTGTGACCCCAATGTACTGTAGATTCAACAAACCCTTTGTTTGTTTCACCTGACATGACAATTGGTTTCCCTGAGGAAATACAATGACAAGACAGTGTATCAGTCGCCTAAATTAAAAAAATAATAAAATAGATGCGGCACAGTGGGAGCAGATACCTGTGACAAGTTTCTGACTCATCCATCAGTCAGCCTGCAGCAAACAACAAAGCCAATTATTTCTCACGACAACACATGAAATCAAACCTAATTCCAACTAATAACTGCAAGTTTTTTTTTGTTTTGGGAATATTCGGATGACTGAACAATTGTATGTGACAAAAAAAGTATAACTTTAGCATATCTAAGTATTGTCTAAAACACTCAATGAGTTACAATGAGACTTGCATGATGTTTTCACACTTTTTAATTTCATTTTGGCCGCAGAGAATCATGAAATCAAATCCATCAATCTCTACTTAAAAAATATCTAATTAATAAATAATAATAATATTCATTCATTCATTCATTCATTTTCTTTTCGGCTTAGTCCCTTTATTAATCTGGGGTCGCCACAGCGGAATGAACCACCAACTTATCCAGCATATGTTTTACGCAGCGGATGCACTTCCAGCTGCAACCCATCACTGGGAAACATCCATACACACTAATTCACACTCATACACTACGGACAATTTAGCTTACCCAATTCACCTGTACCACATGTCTTTGGAATTGTGGGGGAACCCGGAGCACCCGGAGGAAACCCACGCAACACGGGGAGAACATGCAAACTCCACACAGAAATGCCAACTGACCCAGCCGGGGCTCGAACCAGTGATCTTCTTGCTGTGAGGTGATTGTGCTACCCACTGCACCACCGTGCTGCTTATAATAATAATAATGTTATCATTAATAATAATGGTCACACTTTACATTAACAAACATTAACTAATGAATCCTTAATGTATTTACTGACATGAACTAATAATGAACAATGCTTGTACAGCATTAATTAATCAAAGTTTAGCACTTACGAATGCATTACTAAAATCCAAATTCATGCTTGTTAACGTTAGTTTTATTTTCATTAACAAATATGAATAAATACTGTAGCAAATGTATTGTTCATTGTTTGTTCACATTAGTAAATACATTAACTATTATTAACTAATACAATCCTATTGTAAAGTGTTACCATATTAATAAGAAAGAAGGAAAGAAAGAAAGAAAGAAAGAAAGAAAGAAAGAAAGAAAGAAAGAAAGAAAGAAAGAAAGAAAGAAAGAAAGGACGGAAGGAAGGAAGGAAGAAAGAAAGAAAATCAATGTATGGTGTGTATGTTTAAAGAACATAAAAAGTACATGGTCTATGTTTAAAGTCATGTACATGAAAACTACTTCTGAAAAAAAAGCTTGTATGTAATAAATTTTATGTTGCATCCAAATATTTCTTTCTAAAGCTACTTTTTTTTAATGTCTATGCTTTAAATGCTTAGAATAATGACTTCAAATTTGATTTTGGGGCAATTTATCAACCAAATTGAATATGCATGATGCATAGATAATCGTGTCTTTAATTTAATTTTAATAAACTGAATTGCTTGACAATTGTGTGTGACAAAAACCAAACATGCAAATTTGGAAATGTTGAAGACACTCCTGTTACACAAAACTTGTATGACCTTACCATACATTTAAACATTTCATTTTGGTCTTATCATACCTTGACTTGAGTTCACAGAGGATTATGAAAACAAATCCACGAATCTCTTCAAAATAACTAAATAAATAAATAATGAAAGGACATTTCACTCAGAAATAACCTTTGTGTCATTTCAAGTCTATTAATTTATCAAAATACCAATTTAGATGCAGCTTCTGGAAAAAAAAGCATAGCTGTTGTATCTTAAAAGCTTGTGTGTAATAAATGAAATGCTGAATCTATATATTTCTTTCTAAAGCTGCATTTTGTAATGCTTTTTATACTTAAACCAATAATAAGTATACATTTTATTTATAATTTATCACAATTTATCAAACAAATTTAATATGTATGGTGCGTAGGTTAATTAATTAAAGATTGATTGATTGATTTAAAGGGCGATACGGTGGCTCAGTGGTTAGCACTGTCGCCTCACAGCAAGAATGTCGCTGGTTTGAGTCCTGGCTGGGTCAGTTGGCATTTCTGTGTGGAACTTGCATGTTCTCCCCATATTCGCGTGGGTTTCCTCCGGGTGCTCCGGTTTCCCCCACAGTCCAAAGACATGCAGTACAGATGCATTAAATAAAACTAAGTTGGCCATAGTGTATGTGTGTAAATGAGAGTGTATGGATGTTTTCCAGTACTGGGTTGCAGCTGGAAGGGCATCCGCTGTGTAAAACATATGGATAAGATGGCGGTTCATTCCGCTGTGGTGACCCCTGATAAATAAAGGGACTAAGCTGAAGGAAAATGAATGAATGATTGATTGATTGATTTAATTAACCATTAAATCGTGTAATTACTTAAATCACTTGACAAATCTATGAGACAAAAACATAACATGCATATTTAGAAACCACTGAAACTTGCATGACCTTTTCATACATTAAATAATTAATTTTGCTCTCGTCTTACCTTTCCTAGAGCCCAAAGAGGATGTTGTAAAACAAATGCATGGATCTTCATAGTGAGCTTCCTTGAAGCCAGCTGCTTTCACATATGGTCTGTGAAATCATATGCATAAATTAACACCATTTATGCATTAAACAGCTATTTCACACATACAGTATACTGTACATTCTGCTCAGATTTAAAAAGTAAACAAGATAATGCATTCTTGAGCACAACAAAAGCTCATATTAATTTGGGATGCTCCGTCGTGCAGAATGACATTTGGGTTTCGTTCTCACTCCATTTGAGCTTGTCGTGTTTAATGAAATATTCAGCAGTAGATGTTCATTTTGGTTTTCTTGTATCGAGTGACATCAAGACTGACACCTGAACTGCGTGACCTGTGTTTCAACTCTACACAACAGAAACAATCTTGCGAGATGTGACAGTGTGAATGTACAGTAGTGTTAAAAAAAAAGGACAGAGGGAATGATCTGACGGAACGAGGATGTTGTTCATGTCCCCATGTCTGAGTCCTGTAGGGAAATCTGATGATGAATTATGCATATGAGCACCATAAAAAAACAAACATGAAAAAACAAGCTGCTGCGGAGACTTAATTAATGATTGATTGCCGGACGTCCGCATATGCACTCAGATTAATAGAAGTCTTGCCAAGAGCAATGTTTGGGAAGTGTTTGAGTCCATTACTTCAAAATAATGAGCATTTAAGCATGAGCATTTAAGTTGATTTACGAATGTCACAATTAGATTGGTCAGGATTTATCTCCAACAACACTTACTGTGAATGTGTAATGCATCCAGATGAGGGGAGAAAGGAAAAAGTTTCACTGATCTAATATGGTAATTGAACCGTAATTCCTCAAACAAACAAATGATAGTATAGCCTAATAATAGGTCACATTGGTTACAATAGCTTTCATTGGTTTGTCGGATAGATAGATAGATAGATAGACAGACAGACAGACAGACAGACAGACAGACAGACAGACAGACAGACAGACAGACAGACAGACAGATAGTCAGACAAACAAATAAACAACAACAAAATTAATAT
>CAIGQW010052715.1:3329396-3345907 GCA_903798125.1 Danio choprae | reverse complement strand
ATTACTATTATTATTATTATTATTATTTTGCTAAAATTGTTATGCTAAAGTAAACTCTCTTTATATCTAAATATAAATGCAAAACACAATCATTTTCATTTAGAGTGTTCTCAGGATTTCTGCCCCCACTGTATATTAAAATCCCCCTCTAAAAATAGCAAATGCTAAACCTGAGCCTGGTTTAACACTTAATTAACTAATAAAACACAGTGTGAACTTTAAAAAAACCGTATAGATTTTTTTTGTTTACACATTGGAATCTGTGACCTTCACATTCCCCTCACAAACAACACGCCCATAATGAATAATCACACCATTACACTATAAACAAAACTAGATGTTACTCAACTAAGGAACACAACTAAGAACTCATTTTAATTCATCCAGCAAATGCGAGTTTCAGAGAGAGGCATGATGAGCAACATCCAGCCTAATTAGAGCTCACAAAGTCTGCCGCTGTAGCAGGTCTGAAATGGGTCATTAAATTGTGCAGGACTGAAGCCAAGAAAAAGAAGATTGAAAAGGACTGCGAGTAACACAAATGACCGACCTCGCTGTTGGGCTGTTTGGCGCTGGGCGTAACAGCGTTGGCTTCGCTCAGGACAGAGAAGGAGCGCTCCCTCATGTCAGAAAGAGCCACTGGATCTTTACACACAGAGCCGTAGCCATTACAAAGCGGCCCTTCTGGAAGCAGTGAGGCGGAGGGACAGGAATCTGAGCTGGGCTCTTTCATCAGTGGCTTCTCCGGGATACTGAAAAGGTGCGTGGTGAGAAAAATGCCCCAAGTCAGCGATGAGAAGAAATAGATGACTTGGTACTCAGAACCCAGTATGAAGCCAAGAGCGGAGTGACCCCAGTCCATGGCTCCAATCAGGTATCCACACGCTCCACCCAGACCTGTAGGGAAACACATAAGACTGCTTTCAAAACTTCATGATTTTCATTCATTACATTATACCTGTATAATACCACTAGGTCTGCCTAAAAATTGTATTGGAAGGTTGATGTTCATGATTCAGCAGCAAGAGTTCTCACTACCAATACTCACATTATTCCTCTACTGCACGATCTTCACTATACACTTTGACATCATGAATACACATTAAAATAATACTCCAAACGTTTAAGCCATTAAGTGGTCTTGTGCCAGCATATCTTTCTGACCTACTAAAAATGTACTTTTCAAGTAAACAAAAGTCTCTGCTCTTTCTCTCCCTCAGTTGCAGTCATTTACATCACTCAAAAATCACTCAGAAAAGGGTTTGGAGGGAAAAAATGTTCAATGGTATGGTCGATGGATGCACAGGAATGTTTTTTGATTGCACCTTGTGTTTTGCCTCATGTCTTTTCTCCACTTTAAAGACACAAGCATCTATGGGCAGGTGCATGGATGAACATTTTAATGTTTTGATTAAATATTGTCAAATAAACTCGTGGAATTTAAATACGGTCTGAACATTAATGGAGACAACAGAAAATGGTGAGAAACAGCTTTTGATTGATGCAACACTTCAATAACTGACAGTTTTAGACAGCAACGTATTGCGTAATTAGGAAGAGAGTAGGTGGTCTTTTGAAGCTTTTTACCACATAAAAGCAAATCAGACTATTTCTGGAAATGGTTGAAAGATAACAAGCTTGAAACGCTTTAGACCCCATGTTGCCACTTGGATATGGATTAACAAATATGCATCATAATATCAGGTAAAAACAGGGCCTAAAGGTGATGATAAATGAGGCAACTTTTTTTATTCTTAATTTATTGAACATTTCAGATTTAGAACTACAGCCTGAGATCCACCCAACAGAAAGTTAAAATATAATAAAAATAGAAATAGTGCAATAATAGGTACAAAATCAGGATTGAAACATGTCTCATACAGTCTCTCTCATATTTGACCAAAATTGTAGTTTTCTTATTGGGGCCGTTTATTTCATCTGTGGCATATTCCAAACTAATGATGTCCAGTAAGTAGAGCTTCCAAGAAAGATCAACTGGAGTAGATGGATCCATAGTTCCATAGCCATTGTTTCAGGATAGTTTTCCTTCAGAACAACTAACAGAATCCTTCTTTGGCTGATGGATAAAGAGAATGATGAATTTTCCAGCAGGTGAAAAAGAGTAATGGGTCACTTTGGTATGAGTTCTCATTAGGTCAGTTATCCTTGGACCAGAACAATGCAATTTGGGCACATTCTTAGAACATATGCATGCAGAGTTGTTACATAAATGACAAAAATGGTCTACATGGTGCAACTTTTGAGCAATGTTGCTGGGCAATATTGCAGAGAGATGTTGCTTGGCTACTTTCCTATTGAGATGTGGATACGGTTGCCCTAATTAGTTGCCCTGTGTCTCACTTGGCTGTCCATTGGCAACATCATTGCCCAAAGTTGCCCAGCAACATTGCTCTAAAAGTTGCCCTGTGTACGCATCACCTTAAGAGTGTTTTATGGAAGGTATTCTAATTCATTAGCTCTTGTTGCAGCATTTACCACACTGACCTTTTGAAACAAAATATGTGCAATAAAATAAATGTCTAAACAAACAAGACTACATCTATTTAGCATATATACCAAGAAAGAAATAAGTTAATTTTAAATATGTTAAAATTTAACAAAATATAAAGATATAGAGCCAGACACATATTAAACTATGATATTTTGAAATAGATCTGAAATAGTATTTCATTTAAATAATTTGGTTTTGTTTTATTTGCAAAAACAAAAGTGCACAGTGAAAATATTTTAATATTCAACATTACATAAGTTGACATTTGTAGCATTTACATTACCACATTCACTAACACCACAAAATAATTTGAACTGATTTTGAGCTCAATCTGTTGAATAACAAGGAAGTCTGACTGTGCTGCCAAAATTACCATTTGCACATCTTGTAAGTGTGAAATAAGCAAGAGCGTTTTTTTCCTAGAGGGGCTGCTAATTGCACCTGTGGGTGGCTGAGCTGACAAAATAACACTTTTATTGAACTCAAAACTCATCCGAGAATACAATGCATTGCTTTTGTGTAAATTTGAAATGTTCCTGATTATGCTGACAATAAATACACAGCTGTGAACTTTATTAAGATATTTTTTCAGAACATTTTAAAATGTAATTTAATACAATGAGGCAGAATTTTCAGCCACCATTATTAAAGTCTTCGGTTGCTGATATGCTTATTTGATGAATATATAACATAGCTTATGTCAAAAACAACTAATAATATAAATATGTTAGATTTCTTTTGACAAATAAAACTCTAAAGCATTTATAGTTATTCTTATTCTATTTTTATACAAGTTTAATAGATTTTTACAGTATTATATACCAAATTTAGATACATGTATAGAAATGTTTTTTTTTACAATATAAGTACATAAGTAAAATACACTATATTCAAAAAATGCTAGGTTTCACACAATCGAAATGTGTTGGGACAACATGAAGAAATTAAGTTAACTTATTTGCTTATACCAATTTAAGTGGATTGAGCATAAAACAATTAAGTTTTTGCAAAAAAAAAAAAAACCCATCAAAACTTGTGTTGTTTCAGCTCATTTTAAGTAGTTTGAACAAACAGCAAAGGTCAAGTTTTAACTGTATATAAAAATATAAGCGTTTGTTTTATTTAATATTTTTATTTCAAATTTGGAAGATGTTATCAAACGGTTGACATTTTCCCCCCAAAAAATGACAATTGGTCAGAATAAAAAATGTTTTATTTTTTTGTGTGAAAAAAGCTAAGAAATTTATGTTTAACAAAACCTTTTAGTTATTTTCTTACAAATTTTCATTAAAAAAAAAATCCCTAAGAGACGTTGTTATTTTTCAATTTGGAAGAAACATCATCAGTAGATTACAGAATAAAACAAAAACCTAAAAGTTACATACTCAAACACATAACTGCAAATAATAGAGAAATAATAATTCTGAAGTCTTATTTTTTTGTGTAATAGTCGGCAAGCAGGTGTTAGAATGAGTAAAAAAAATTACATTTTGATAAAAATACAAAAAAAATCATTCAATTCTGCATCTAAATAACATTGAAGTGACTAAATACAAACCGTAAATTAGCTTTTTTTATATTACAGGTCCTATTTTGTCCGTTTGTCAAATGAACAACAAAAGCGCACATTCCCTTCACACACACGTTGGTATTGGTGGTTTATGAGGACTCTTCATAGGCGTAATGTATTTTATACCGTAAAATTTATTATATGGCCCTAACCCTAAATCCAATCCTCACAGGAAACATATGGCAAAATGTCAAAAGATGCTGTTAAGTATGATTTTGAAATATTTTGAATTTCAAGGACATCAGCCATATCGTCATAAACCACCAGAATACCAGTGTTATTAAAAAATGGCCCTGTAAACCACCAAAACCAGTATACACACAGAATACACAAAGTTATGCTCAATTCTACATATGCAGTACACACAGACACACACACACGCAGCCCTGAGCCACAGCAGTGATCCAGTCATGTGCCTCTGAAGCTCTCAGCTCAACCCATGATCTCAGCACATGACTGGGCCTGTTTGGATTAGGATGCCCCAAGTGCACACAGAGCCCTTGGTGCCAAGAGCAGTGGGCTAAAACCAGACCTTCAACCACCAGCCAAGATTTACTACAGCCAACTAACCCTCCCCATGATGTTCTTACAAACCCGGCTTCATTTTTATGGGTGCAGTTTTTGTGTGATGGTAAAAAATAAAAACTATTCAAATATCATAGATTGCCTTGTTTCATCAAAGAGGTACTTCTCTTAGAAACGATTCTCTTTGTTTACTCACCCTGGTGTTATTTTTTCAACCATAAAAAAAGTCCTGCTTATTTGTGTTATGTATTCCAACTGATCTGAGGCTGTATGATACTGTTTGATGAAAAACAAACCTAAATTTGATGTATAATTGAACAAAAATCCTGACCTTTCAGCAAATGGTCATGAGAATATTGATGTAGTTGATGCAAACCAAACCAGAACAATCAAGCAAAGTTGAGAGAAATCACGATAAACCGAAACGTGACACAAAATGCAATCCATATCCTTTCATGTGTGAACTAAATATACTATACATCTGACAACCGATGTCCTGCGGTCTTATTTATAAAAGAATATGCAGAATATCTACTAAAACTGAACGTATTACAAAGTCAAGAGAACAATTTAAGCAAGTAAAGATGACTTGCGTATGCACACCTTAATGCAATTTTATTTTTACAAATCAGTCTACGTGAGAATGTGAGAAAAGTCTCACTTACCACACTTTAAACGCCAGTTCGTCAATGCAAATCACCACACGAATGGCCACGCATATATTAAAATGAATGATTCTTTATGATCAATTAATTATGGCAACAATGGGGAGCAATGTAAAGAATTTGTCTGAAAAAAATTGAGTGAGGTAGGAGAGAAAATGTGCTTTGTAGTTGTGTCCACAAAAGAGTTATTACTAAGAAAAAGAGGAATGCAGTGGAGTAGTGCACTGTACTGTAAAAAGTAATACTGTAAAAGAAAGAAATAAAAAATAAGAGGGGAAAAAAGTTAAGTGGTCGAAAAATAAGTGGTCGAACCTCAAGGTTGGGGAAAAAGGATCACAGGGTCACAAGCAGAGCAAATCTGCGACTGGTTTATTGTACACTATAGTCAAGTGGACAGTAGCATGAAGTGAGTATTGTCAAGTATACTCAAAACTGGTCCTCTTCATTTGACCCACACATATTATGAATAAGAAGTGAGAACACACACAGACAGACACATACATACACACATAAGAAAATTAGAGGTTCAGAGCCTAAAAGAAAGATAAAATAAATCAGTTATTAGAAATTATTACTAAAACTATTAGGAAGAGATATGTGTTGAAAAATCTTCTTTCCATTAAACAGAAATTGGGGAATAAATATACAGGGGAGGGTCATAATTCAGGAGTGCTAATAATTCTGACTTCAACTGTATGAACATTCACTTGAATTGTTATTTTAACTTAACAAGAATCCAACCATCGAACGAGGCACAGCAAATAAAACATTTAAAAAGGGAAGTCAAAGTAATTCTGTTTGTGTATTTCCATTCTATCATTTAATTTAAACTATTCAACACTGATACTTTTCTTGGGGTTTCTGAGTATTGTGTTCCAAAGTTCATTAATCTAAAACATATCCAAATGATGCGCTTGTGTGTCTGTTTTTTAGGTGAACTGGAGTAAGTAATGGTGCTAAAAGAGTCTCATTAATGCAAAGTCATGAACAAGACAATTGGTCAATGTCTGGACTTAAATAATACATGGCAATTTAGTTAGGTTTTTATTACCAAACCCTATTGTATAACCCCAGAAGACATGGTAATATTCAACATGCACAGTTTGTTACCATTCTTCAATACTTTTAAAAAAGATTAACGCTAATCATTATTCACTCTTATTATATGGATGAAGGTGACCAGGGTATTTGTTAAAATGTCTTTGTTTGTGGTTGGAAGGGCATAAGGATCTGAAACAAGCCCAGAGTGAGTAAATAATAAATGAATTTTCAGTTTTGTGTGAACTAGCAAATCTATCAGCGTAAAGCATGTTTGAAGATCAGCGGGTGTAAAAATACACAATTGTTTTAGTCTTCACGCAAGACCGAAAGCACACGTGTCTCTGTCAGTCTGACTGAATTGTTGTTTCTTTTCCTTTTCTACAACTTAGACAAAAAAAGATGGATTTATTTTTCATTTTTTATGTTGTTAAAGTTCACGCATGACATCCTTGCAAATAAATCCTTGCAAAAACATCAAGATTTCAACAGTTTTTAATTGATACAGGAAAAGAGACATTTTCTGATGTCTTGCTAGTTCAGCCAAACCTCCCATATAAGGCTTCCATCCAGAAGAGACAGAGGGTGTTTAGTAACACATCAGTAACACAGTACAAATGCACTCTACAGACAATGTCACAGATGGTAAAAAAAGGGAACAGGCGGTTGCCATAGTGCTAAACAATTTCACACAAGCACCTAATATTTAACAGTAGAAGCAGTCAAAAATGATCCTACAGAAAATGTTTTGAAACAAATGCTGTCAATCTGCTTTACATTACATAAGGATTCCTGTGGCGGTAATTGCAGAGAAGCGTGTACATTTTAAACAATTGCACATAGAGAAAATAACATGTTTTTTGGAAGAACTGACAGGATCTGAATGACAGGCAGCAAACAAACAAACAATATGCATCAGATTTGCATTTGATTGGTAGCAATGAGATATAATTATAGGGATAATTTACCTGAAAACAAAAATTACCTCATCATTTGCTCTCCCTCATGTGCTTTTAAAGAGTTTCTTTCTTTTGTTGACCAAAAAGGAAGACATTTCGAAGAATGCTGGTTGCCAAAACCCATCAACTTCCATATTAGGAAAAAAATGACTATAGAAGACAATGGTTCCCAGCTACCAGCATTTTAGGGAGTATACCAGGGGATAAATGTTGGCTGAATTTTCTTTTTGGATGAGCTATCCCTTTATTTACTGCAAAAAGCAATGCATGCTATCAAATGCAGATTGTTACAAACTTCTGATGAAGGAATTGTGGCACCAAGAAGACATCAGTGATCTACAAATAATCACAAGTCTTTCACAACAGCACTCTATTGGTTCAAAAATGTCATATGTCAAGCTGCATAATGTGAAACACTTACAAATATCTCCATAGCAACAGCAATATTCTGAAACTGCCAATGTAACATGAAAGCTCTTTTAAGACAAATGCTTTTTTTATTTTGTAATCACTTCTGCTACTATATCATTTCTGCTGTAAGAAAGCCAAGCTAAATGGATATTATTAGTTCTTACCTGTGAGTAAAGCATGGTAATGAAGACCTCGCTCTTTATCCCGATGAGAACACACATCAAACAAATAGGCTTTAATGGGTCCGTCAATGAAGTCCGCGGCAAAGTCAAACAAAACCACTCCAAACATCACCACCGTGATGGCCCATGTCCTTTTTAAATTTCTGTCTGATATTATGGCTGAGGGAGAAAAGCAACATGTTTAGTTAATCAAATGCACTTAAAATGAATAAACACTTTTGTATGTAACTTTAAGAAACATCAAGATTGAAAATTCCCTCTACTTGTACCTAACCTGCTTGATTTTCTTTCCTCAGTTAAACACAAAAGATGACATTTTGATGATAGGTGGAAATTGGTTGCCATTGACTTCCATAGATTTTTTTTTTTTTTTACTACAACAGATACAATGGTTTCCAGATTCCAGCATTCTTGAAAATATCTTCTGTGTTTAACAGAAAAAAATAAAGAAACTCATAAATGTAACTCATATAAACTCATAAATGAGCCATGAGGGTGAATAAACAGACTAAATAAAAATGTTTGGGTGAACTATACATTTAAGTTATAGCTATACATTCTAAATGAATCACAAACAGCTAATTGTGGTAATAAAAGAGTTTTCAAAACAATCAAGTGCTCTGACAAACCGATAACATTTTTTAATTCATAGTATTAAATGGGAAACATGATAGGAACAGAAAATCAACAGACTCATCTAATGCCGTATACAATTTCCATGAAGTGTCCAGCTGTGCTATTTCCCTGTGTCTAATGCCACCAATAAATTTTGAGGCTTATTTTCTTTGGTCATTTCAAAAAGATATTTGAAATCATTGGAAACACACAGCTGGAGGAACAAACATCAATTTTTGTAATCATCTGCAGTTCTGATATACTTTTCTCTTTTTTGCTCTCGTCATCACTTTCTTGAAAAAAAGTAAAGTAAAAGCGCAGATTTGTTGTTTTCAAAATCACAAGGCCATCCTTTAACTATATTTACATTTTTTTCTTATTTTCTAGTCAAATACGTAAACATTCTTGAATCAAAATGTTTACCTAAGAAGTTAAAAAGATTTCATATATTAAGGCTTGTTTGTATAAAAATTTTATTAACTAAAAGCTTAAAATTAAAAAAATAAATACATAAAAACTCATTCAAGGGAAAATTTTCTTCTGCAATTGGGATAGTTTTCTTGTTTTAAAGAAAAACTGCTTAACATTACTTAGTATATCTTACATTATTTGGCTTCTCAAGTAAATGTACTTTGATTAAAGAATTCTTACAAATATACTGGATAAGCAAGTACACTGCAGCAACAACAAAAATGTTTTTTTCATAAACATCTAAGCAATCTTAAATCAGATGCAATAACATAACAGGGTGATTAGATAAGACTTGTTTTCTAAAAAACTGATTATGATCAAGTTTTAATATACTTATAGTGAAGAAATAAAATGTGCCAGTGGGGAAAAAAAATAAACTGGTCTTCCTTCAGTCTTCTAATCTCATTAGCAGACATTATTCTGTAGTTTAAGCACAAAGTCACTCAATATTGATATATTTTTTTAGAAAACAAACGTAAGTGATTTTGCTTCATAGGTTAATGCGTCATCATTCATCATTTAATCTTTACATTTTTGCACTGGAAACAATGAAATAACTTCAGGGTTCCCACTTTAAGCCAAATATCAAATTCCTAACTCTCAAAATTAATATTTTTCTGACATGTCAGCCTTAATTAACAGGTTATTGCCAATTGATAAGCCTAAAAGGAATTCAACGGAGCTGAAAAATAGCATAAGCATAACAACAGGCTTGAAATAATACAATAAAAAACATGATACAGAAAAATCTAAACAAAAATATAAATGTGACAAACAAAAATCCCTAATATTCCATGACTGAGACAAAATAAACTATAAAAAATCTGATTTCAATGTCTAGAATAGACCTTTTAAAATTCCACGATATTCCAGAAATCCCCTGACTCGTGGGAACCCTGTAACTTATTTTCTTCATTTGTTCATTTAGTGCAGTGATTTCATAATAAAGTCAAATCCATCAAGTTTACTTCACCTCCACCCACCTGTTGTGACTGCATCTCCGTTTAGAAATAAAGTCATGCCCACTAACATCAGAATCCCCAGTAAGAGTATGTATGGTCTCCTTCTGCCCCATGACGACCTACAGTAGTCGCTCGCCGAGCCGATGACCGGTTGTAGGATAAAACCCAAAACCGGGCTTATGAGCCACACCAGACTGTACAGGCGTCTGGGGAGTCCAACGCTCAGCAACACCGGCGTGACAAATGCTGCCTCAACAGCGTAGCAGAATTCCCTTCCAAACATGGCCGTCCCGTGCATAATCAACCTTCCCCTGGAGCGCCTTGGAGGCTCCACCGCTCCAAAAACAGGCGCTTCCATGGTGTCCAAACAGTCCTCTTTGTGTTCCGAGTCCACTGGATACTGCTCCATGGATGCGACCGGGCTATCCGGTGCAGAGAACCTGCAAGGCTGGTCCTCAGTAAGAAGAGTCATGGTTCTGGATGGTGAAACTCTTGATTCCTAGTGCATAATTGAGCGGTGAATCTCAAGACTGAGAAGGAAAGGAGGTGGTGGTCTAGTTGGCCTCTGTTTTTGTAGTTTGGCTTTGGCTAAGCACGTGACTGAGATTATGATCTGTAGATGTTCTTCTCTTCACTCCTGCTGGGAGTGAACAATAGGTTAAAAGTTAAGTATAAGACGTCAACAATTCATAGTTCACGTAATGGAAATGGTTGTGCGTTTGGGGGGAAATGGTAAAAATCTAACAAACATTCCTTTGTGGTCTTGCACACTGGGATTGGAAAATCAAGTGACGTACCATGTGATTGCTTTGCAGACAGCTTGAAAGGGGGCTGGAAAAAAGAAGGCAACAAATTTATAGTAGAGTTAAAGCACACCGCCTCATGTAACACTGCCTCTCCATTCACACGACTGCTTGGGTTTACTCAAATTTGTCATGAGACGTTCAGTGAGTCTCTGCGAGAATCATGTGAGCTCCTCAGTGAACATCATCTACCCCCTCTCTCTCTCTCTCTCTCTCTCTCTCTCTCTCTCTCGAACTTAATCTATAGACGCCAAGCTGTGGATCACAGGGAACCAGTCAGATGGTGCCACATGGATTAAAATGCTACATTCCACACATTTCTCCAAGTGAATGAGAAACATTTCAAGCTAGAGTAGTTAGGAAATTTGTTTATGTAACTTATTCCTAAGAGGATTTGTCTTGGGTATTGATGAGGACTCAGAATGCTATCAAGAGAATAAAGTATTGTTTGAAGCCAGATGCAGTGATAAAGTTTAATTACTGTACGACAGAGTCATTAGAGTTTTATCACAACCTTCAAATGCAAGAAAATGATTCCTGATCTGTATTGTGTGCAGTCTCAGTTCTCAATTTGGATGGTAGTTTCACACTTTTCCATAAGGATGAAATAAATGGATAAACATGTTCTTTTGAACTTTCTTCACCAAAGAACCATAATATGTATATCAGTTTCCACATTATTAAATAATAGCTGCCAGTCAATACATATTTAAATACATATTTCTATAAAACATATATAAAAAAAAACATATTTCTGAGCAGCATATCAGAATGATTTCTAAAGGAGCGTGGCACTGAGCACTGGAGAAAATTCAAAAAAAAAATTACCTTAAATCCAATAAACAGGATGTGGTTTAAAAAACACTTCGTTTCCTCTTTATTAGGTACATCTATAACTTGTTAATCTAATCAGTCAATCACATGAACAGGGCAGCAACTCAATACTTTTAGGCATGTAGAAGTAGTTAATACAATCTGCTAAAGGTCAAACCAAGCAGGATGGGAGAGAAAGGTAATTTAAAGAGATCACTCTTGAGTTTTGTTGTTATGTCCAGCACAAAACAAGATATATTAAAGAATGTTGGGAACCTGTAACCATTGACTTCCATTGTGGGAAAAAAATACTATGGAGTTCAATGGTCACAGGTTTCAAACATTCTTCAGAATATCATCTTTTGTGTTCAACAAAATCTAAAAAAACTCACTGGTTTGGAACAAGTAAAGGGGGAGTAAACAGCGACAGAATAAATGTTTTCCATTTAAATTCCATTTCCATTTATTTTTAACCATCCCTTTAACTTGGTTGTTGGTGCCAGAAAGGTTGCTCAATGTTTCAAAACCGGTTGATCTAGGATTTTCACACAAAACCATCTCCATGGTTTACATTCATTCATTCATTTTCATTTCGGCTTAGTCCCTTTTTTAATCTGGGGTCGCCACAGCGGAATGAACCGCCAACTTATCCAGCATATGTTTTACGCAGCGGATGCCCTTCCAGCTGCAACCCATCTCTGGGAAACATCCATACACACCCATTCACACTACGGACAATTTAGCTTACCCAATTCACCTATACCGCATGTCTTTGGACTTGTGGGGGAAACCGGAGCACCTGGAGGAAACCCACGCCAACACAGGGAGAACATGCAAACTCCACACAGAAACGCCAACTGACCCAGCCGAGGCTCGAACCAGCGACCTTCTTGCTGTGAGGCGAACGTGCTACTCACTGCGCCACCATGAGGCCCTCCATGGTTTACAGAAAATTGTCTAAAAAAAGAAAATATCCAGGGATTTCAGTTTGTGAAAATGCATTGCTGATGCCAAAGGTCAAGGGAGAACAGTCAGGCTGGTTCAAATTAATAGGAAGACAACAGTAACTCACGTAACCATTTGTCACAACCAAAGACTGCAAAAGGCCATCTTTAAATACATTGACTCTTGATGAAAAGTACAGAAAACTGAGGTGACAGTTCAGACAGGCCAAAATTGGCAAACAGAAAAATGGAGAAAGGTTGCCAATTTCTGGTGTGACATTTGGATGGTAGGGACAGATTTGAGCATAACCAACATGACAGTGTTTTCTTAACTTATATTAATACTTCAGGCTGAAGGTGGTGTACTGAATATTTTCTTGACACAATTTGAACCCATTTGTACCAACTGATAATTGTTCAAATGCCACAGCCAACCTGAGTATTGTTGTTGACCATGTGCTTCTCTTGATGATCACATTTATGTGCCATATCAAAAAGCTCAAATCATCTCACAGTGGTTTACTGAACAAATGACCTCAGCATTGACCAGATCTCAGTCCAATGGAGCACCTTTGGGATGAGCTGGAATGGGAAATTGTTATTATAGATGTGCAGCTGACAAATGTGTGCTTTCATGATAAAAAACAAACAAAAATCAAGACAAAAATGGTTGAATCATAATAAAGGCCACAGCAGTTTTCACACAGTTTTACTTATTTACTTAAGCCGAGTCATTAATTAGATTATCCAAATAAGATGATCTTAGGTCATCAGTGCTGCAAAACATATCAGCACAAGAAGATTCAACAGTAAATATTTCGTTCAATTAATCAGTCTACGTACTTACATTCAAGCTGAAGGCACTGTATATTAATCAAGCATTTCAGTTCTTCAACAAAAGTTGTAAGCTTTGACAAACTACAAATACTTCAGTTATTAATTCAAAACCATCTTCAAAAATAAATCAGTATTAATCATCCTTTACAATCGGGGCTACCGACAAAAATGAGGAAGCTGAGGTTATTACAGAACATTTGCAATAGACTTTAATTAAATCTTATTTGACTTCCCCTGGAGCGGTTACAAATGAGAACTGAATTGTTGGACATTTTAACTTAAAAATCCAAAATCATTAAGTCCACCTCGACTGAAGCAGCAATTCACAAGGTAGTCTTTCTGCACTGAAATGTGAGCCAGAAATGATGTCCGAGTGCTGGGATTCCTGCTCTGCATCACTGCATATACAGTTAGTCCTCCACTCAAAGTCCTCCACTTATAGTCGCGATTTAGTTTCGCTACACTCTACGATCCCGGCAGACAGAAGCTGCTCGATTTGTGCTTGATCAAACCCATATTCCTTTAGCACAGAGCGAGTGTGTTCTCCAATGAAGGGGTCACGGGATCCACAGGGCTCTGCGGGGGAACGGGACAGCATCGGTGCGGGACGGGGGCTAATTTCCCCCTGAGAGTCTTTAAGGAATGACCCTCTCTCCTGGTTATGAGGATGAGAAAGTACCTCATCCAGAGACAGAACAGGAGTGACACAGGCATCAGTCCCGTCGAAGATCTGACCCCATTCTGTCTGTGTTTTGGTGGCAAACACCTGTGTGAAAGTCTGCCTGAGCTGCGGCCAATCAGATACGCTCATTTGTGAGGGCAGGTCAGTGTTGTCCAATCCCAAACCTGTGGTGAGAGAGAATCAGCTAGATAAAGAGGAGATTAAAAAGAGGAAGGAAATCAATAAAAGAGTTTATGGACAGGGCGGCTGCAAAATCCTGAAGCCATTAGTACATAACACTGGCCCACAGTAGGTGACTTATACAGACGTGCTGCTTCTGAGGGTCAAACATGAATTGCAATTGAGTCATTATGGTTTTATAGAAAGATCAAGTGAGCTGCGTTTGCACTTGGGTGTAGGGTGAGTCCCTGGGCACATACTAATAAAGTATCCTGTGGATTCCTCCTAATCTTACAATTACATTATATCATGCCTTTGCAAAATTGACAACTGGATAGACAGATCAAGGTGAGGGTCTTGCGGTTGAACATGTCATCTGGATGTCCTTCAGGCTACAGGTTGAATTCCTGGAGAATTAAAAATGGCTGGATCAAATGTACACGGTGCACTTAAGAGCATAAATTGCATGAGATCAAGACAAAAGGCAAGATATACAAAAAAATAAAAATAAATTAATTAATAAAAACTGAACTGAACAAATATAGATTGCAAATAAAATCCAAATGTAATAGAATATGCTTCAATTAAAATATAATGTTAAGAAAGTTTTGAAAAGAAGCCTCTTGTCAGCAGGGCTGCATTTATTTCAGAAGAAATACATCAAAAAACAGTGATTTGTGACTATTTATTTTTTTAACAATTAATTTACTACTCTAAAGCAAAACTTTATTTTTAAGGTATTTACTCAGTTTTATTTAAAATTATCATAAAAAATGCAAAAATATGACTCAAATATAATGAAGGAACATAGAAAATAAGAAAACAGAATAATGATTAATAAAATAAAAAGAACATAATTGTGAATATTAGAAAAGTGTGAAAAACAATACAAACAATAACAACAACATAATCAATAATTGAAATAAAAAACATAATAAGAAAAATAAAAGCATTAAATAAAAAGAATTATGAGAATCTGAAAAATTAAACGAATTTAAACAACAAAATGTAAAGAATTAAGTGGCCTGAGAAATATATCTTAAGTATATCTATTCACAATTCTTTTACAAATGCAATTTCCACATTAAGACACAAAAGTGAGCAGCTTTAGTGAGCATATTGCTGCGAAGATTAAGAAAAATGGTTTAAGCAGTTAATCAGTCACTGCAGTTGCCAGGTGCATATTTGGCAGCATGAATTATACACCACATGGCATATTATACAGTAAGAAGTCAAAAACACTACCTAAAATTGTCCACACATATGTCAGTTGCTTCTAAAACATCTATGATGACAAAAATATTTTCAAATGGGAATATGTGACAGAGCTTTAGCATGTTAATTTCATATTTACAAATTGTTAATTATGTCTCCACTACAATTACACCATTCTGAACTCTACATCATGCATTCATAATGTTATTCAGAACATTTAAATATCTATTATATACAGTAAATGGCAGTATATGTTAATATTGAGAGAAAACACAATGACTAACCTTGAATAAGCTGTTGATAAAACTGAGGCTCAATGGCCCCGACTGCCACATATTTTCCATCAGAAGTAAGGTACGTATCATAAAAAGGAGCGCCGCTATCCAGCAAGTTTTCACCACGAGGACGATTCCACAGGCCAATGCTGCGGGACTTCCATATGAATGAGCCCACATATGCTGCACCTTCCACCTGCAAATAAAGACAGATGTTCGTAGAAAAACAAAACATTTAATGGCATAAATCAAATAATCACCCATTTGATATATAATTTGCTTTGGTTCAGAGATGCTGAGCAAAATAGTTTGGTATAAAATCAAAGTAATCCGTGGGGAAGGTCATATTGTGACTTTAAATCCCATGAATGCTAAAATAGTGTGGAGTTATACATATTCAGTAAGAAGTCATGTAAAGTGTGTGTGTGTGTGTGTGTGTGTGTGTGTGTGTGTGTGTGTGTGTGTGTGTGTGTGTGTGTGTGCGAGGCCACAAATCTGCATAATGACATGGGTATGACACAGGTATTACAAAAAGGGGGTGAAATATGAGGACATTGCTGACGTCCTCATTTCTCAAAAAGCTTATAAATCACACAGAATGAGTTTATTTCAGAGAGTAAAGCTGTACACAGTTTTTTGTGATGGTTGGGTTTAGGGGTAGGGTGGGGTTAGGCCAATACAATATACGCTTTGGACAGTATAAAATGAATAATGGAAACCTATGCAATGCCCACTTTGCACAAAAACAAACGTGTGTGTGTGTGTGTGTGTGTGTGTGTGTGTGTGTGTGTGTGTGTGTGTGTGTGTGTGTGTGTGTGTGTGTGTGTGTGTGGGTGTGTGGGTGTGTGTGTGTGTGTGTGTGTGTGTGTATGT
>CAIGQW010052715.1:3303035-3320412 GCA_903798125.1 Danio choprae | reverse complement strand
TATATATATTTATATTTAAAATTTTATTTATTTATATATATATATATATTTTTTTTTTTTTTTTTTTTTTTTTTTTTGGAAGACATGAGAGTTAAACTCTTTGTAAGAAAAGTTTTCCACCAAAGTCTTTCCAAACTTCACATATAGCTCAATCTCTCTAATTTACTCTGCTTTACAAGCACTGTGCCTAAGGGCATTGAGGGAAAGTGTATTAGCCGGGCTCCTCTGCACCTGTTTAACAGTGGTCTTTACCTGACATGGCCAGGTAGTTGATATCATGCCCGGCAGCCTTGGCATAGGATCCGCTCTGACCGTAACCAGTAAGACGTGCGTAGATCAGGCTCGGGTTCTCTTTTAGTAAGTCTTCAGGACCTAATCCCATCTTCTCCATAACGCCTTAATTATACCAGAGAGATACAACAATGAAGCACGAACAGAGAAAACCTTGAAGGTAAATACATTTGAATTTAGAGGACAAATTATTCTTGTTTGGATTTAAAATCAGGAGGGAAATGGCAATCTCTCATTTAAGTCAAGACATTTTTCCCCCTTTTCATTAAATCAACAATGCTTTAATTAAAACTGCAGAAATTATGTAGTCAAAGGGCACAATGTGGCCAGAGGTTAATGGTTAAAAAAATAATTGATTTTCAAACAAAAAGAACTAATTGTGATAATGGAGCATGTTTTATTAAAACTGAAGACCATTGTTATTGTATTTATTGTTATGCTTTTAACCTTTATTAAGCTGATTTGTAAATACTGTTAATCATAAGTCACATAATAAGAAAAATTAATAAGTGCAAAATTAAATAGCTGAAGAAGCAGAGGTATTATTATACCCAGATATTTGTTCATTTTTTATTATAATATATTTCTGGATTAATTATCCTTCTGATGTTGTTGACTTTAAATGTTTAAAATGGCTGTTTTTTTATTAAATAAACATATTAAAATGTAGTAATGTTTTATTTCATATTTTTACGAATTTGTCTGATACTAAATAATATAAGAATTTTACATTTATAACATGTCAGACATTTCTAGAGATGAAAGGAAAGTTTAAATTTGGATGCTTTGGAAAAAATCTGTTCAAAAACACGTTTTACTCTTAAACTGAAAAATAAACCAAATGCAAAATGTTTCACAACTACTCTCATTAACCCTTGTGCATGAATCAAAATTAAAACAAAGTCCACCAGAAAAGCATCCCATTTTGTACTTTTTATACTTTAACTGATTTCTTTTCCAGCACCTGTCCTAATGATAACAACCCAAAAAAAGATTTCCTTTTAGGCACTTTAAACCTGTCAGTTACAGTTTGTTTACATATTGCCACTGTTGGGCCTTGAAAAATTACATCTACGTTATTATTTATTAATTATTATTATGTTGCACTATTCCTAAAGGCCAAGGATTTTTTGTTTTTAATTATTATAGTCTTGGATAACAAAAAAAAAACCTACCACTCTGACGCATGCAAAATTCTCAGTAAATGAATACAAGCATACTCTGATACCATACCAGCACATGCATAAAACTATGTAATTACATATTACAATTTTTTTAAGCCTTGACCAAAAATATGTTTAAATGGAACCAACAATGTTAGTTTTAATGAGTTTAAATTGGGCATTTTTGTCCTGAAGGTTTTGAGAAGTATTTTTGATTCATGGTGTAATTTAGATTTATAAAAAAAAATAAATGATGGTCAAATATAATAATTTCAATAAAAACACATATTTTAACAAAAATTATGCTGTGTAACCTTACATAACCACAACCAAAATGACCGCCAAAAAAAAGCGAGTGAAATGCTGTAAAAACGCAAGCATATGAACGAGAAAACAATGATGAACCATCATTTAATTAAGATACTTTTACATCTTTTAAGTAAAAATAGAAAAACATAAAGATAAGACACTGACCTTTCCGATAAGGCTCCAGAACCACATCTGACTGGACACACAGTCTTTTTAAAACAGCGACACCTTTAGGACTCTTCAGATTCAAGGCCACGGACTGTTTGCCTCTTGCTTGAGTGTCTACAGTCATCGCCACCTTCGTCCGATCGACCCGGATCACCCTTGCACCGAAATCCGACAGAATCATCCCGCAGAAGGGCGCAGGTGCCAATCCTGCCAGCTCAATAACACGCACTCCCGCCAGAGCCATAATGGAGCCTGTTTAAGGCGAAACACTTTCTTTAAAAAAAGTAACATTTCAGATCATTATGCTGTCCAGGAGAGGCTGAAACACTGTAACATATATATTTAAAATATGAAACACCTCATGCTATGCTTGAAATATCGTAACTTCATTCAAGTGACAGTTGTTATTTGGGTCACAGTTCACTCCAGTTGTCCATTTCACAAACTATCTTTAAACCGCGAAAGTGTCAGTGGTGCTAAATAACAACAGTTCGTGTTGTACAGTTTGTCTAAACACACTTGCGTAAATAATTAAATATAAAGCACCAGCAGTAATGAATTGGATACAAAACATACCTTTTAATATCTTGCACTTCTAACCACAGAAAGCTCGACGCGTGATTATGACGTGTTCGCACAGGATTGTGGTCGGTGTTGTAGTTTTAATGATCTCGCTCGCTCTCAAAATACCGAGAGTATTTTACGTAAAACAATGTACTCCCGTTTAATCAACTTAGGAAAATAATAACCGGAAATAAGCAAAAGGGTGGTGTTAAATATTGTTTTAAAAAGATAAAAAATACCTTTGTGACTCTTAGTCTGGTTGGGTTGGGGTTAGGCTATTATGAAGCTAATTATATCCACGTTTGCTTCTGATTAACTGATTAAAACGTATTCACATTTCTTGTTACTAATCAAAAGAATTGAGGTAAAGTTGGTTTTACATTCACATATTCAGATTTTCCTTAATAATATAATTTCATTGTAAGTATTCTTTACAAATTCTAAATAGTGAAATCATATTATCAGCCAGTGACTATCAAAGTACAACATTATTCACAGTCAAATAAATTGTGCTAATGTTGTTTTGAAGTCATACTTCCATGTGATTTCAGGCCGTACCATAGTAAACAATATAGGGAGCGTGTCACACGTTTTCACTGAACGAATGTGCAAATATAAAACCATCTTTACCTCAATATCAAAAGATAAGGTGCTAGTAGTTATGACTTTAACACAAAACATATATTTTGAACTTAAACCGTTTGGAAAATTGTGATTGTGGGTGTTGTAGTTTTATTCCAAAATGTGAATATAGTTATTCTACTGTTATGAAAGCACTTTTTCCATTTTCATTTCTGCATCAGAATAGAAGTATTTCACATCATTTTACAAATAAACGAGAACAGTAAAAAACAAGACCAATTCAATGCTGTTGCTTTTTCCTTTCACTGCGTCCACTGAAGCATAAATGTAATAATAATGAATTATGAACCGTATATTTCATGCCACAATAATATTCTGTCACAAGGCAATGAAGTCTCTATACATTATTTAATGGGCGATGTGCCTTTTTATTTCATCATTTATTTTACTTTGCAAGTATTTGGCTCTGAAAATGAAGGATTGATCCCTCAAAACTATTACGCGTGTGCTTTAATTTAACTCTCAAATATTCTAGCACAGTCAAAGATGAATAATTCAAAATGTGCTAAATAAGTGACAAACAGAATCACATTTAAGATGATGCTTGGAAATTGTCACATTCAATAATCCATAAATAAATTATACAGATTTGAACTGATAGAAAACTGTTTAAGCTGGCTTTTCAAATTCATTTCTCAACACTGTGCTATATTCATGCATTCAATAAATCAAAACACCAATTCCATATGTATAAAATAAAATGTGTATGATACTGAATGTAATGGTCACTTCTCAGGGATTATTTTAAATAAAGTTTGAGCATATTATGTGGGTAAACACATTTTTTAACATTCATTTTGATGACCTTGAGATATATTCAAATCCCACTGACAGTTTAGAATCGCATTAATTTTATGTTCCCTTGTTACATCAATTAGAGCCTGTTTACAGAAGAGCTGTGTCTAAAAACGCTCACTTGTTCACTAATCCCGCTACAGGGCACTGTGTGAAATACATGAGAAACATTAAATGCATTACTCCAGGTACGTTTCATCATACATTTCAGATGACAAATCCACTACAGGGCACTGTGTACATTTTAGCGAATCTGAAATATGTTACTTAGGGTACGATTTGTTGTACATGTTCCAAGAGAAGGCGGGGTGTATCGTACAGATCACCTAGTGAACCACTGACCTAAACCCAAACAATAGTGTTTTCAAAAGCAAAAGAAAATGCACAGCGGCTGCAACTTTTACCTTGATTTTTACATTGCTATTATTTATTTTGTGGAACCGTGCTTCACTGAAGCCGAGTACTCTACATCACAAGTACAACACTATACAAATTAAGCAAGCTGACAACACCAGAAAAGTTGTCCATATGAAGATAGACAAGTGAGGCAAATGTATTCAAATGTATTCAAAAACTTGTTAAGTTGCTTTGTGGTATTTATTTGGTGTTATGCAAAGATCTGCATGGAAGCAAATCCTTTATTCATTGATAATATGTCTCTGCAAATGATATTAGTGTTAAAAGGAAGAAAGGTTGTTAGTCAAACTGCCCCCAGTCAAATGTATGTTTAAGTAGGGTTTTGCGGTTACACAAAAATGTAGGTGGAAGCATGTATTTCCAATGAGCCTGTGTTGCAAAGTTCAGCTGCAAAAGTCACGGTGGCCATGTCTTTTCATTGCTAATCTTTCACTGTATTATTTTTATGTAAATCCTGACTGTAGATTTTCAAGCCAAAAGCAAAATAAGCATGATTTGTTTGTAAATCTGGTCCGTACACTCTTAAAAATAGATGTTTCTAAATGGTAAAACCATAATAGAACCATTTTGACACAAAGAAACTCAGAAATCAGTTGTTTAAAAAACTATTTTCCTATAATGAGAGGAGCAGATAAAGAACATTTTTCTTCTTCTACAATGAAAAGCGTCTCTATTCAATCAACAATCAATGCCTGTAAGGAATCTTTATTTTTAAGTGTGTAATTCACTTTATTCATTGTGAGGTTTTATATTATTAATCAATAAGCGTACAGCTCTACCTGCATGATTAATTCATGCTGCAGTGCATGCTGGGAGCTCAAATCAGCCCCATTCTATGAAGCATCTTGTTTAGGCAGTTCTCTTTGGCTAATTGGGAGAAAGCTAAAATCATTAACATGCATAATCAATCTACTATGCTTTCAAATACGGTATTGATACTTATGGCACTTAGTATTTTGCAATTCAAATTCAAAATTAAGATGTTAGATGAATCATTGCTTCCCCCAGATGTGTTTATGCACTTTTAAAGCTTTGTTAACACCTCAAGACGTAGCTTCAAAGCTTCAAATCAACACTGCGAAGCAACATGACAGTAACTTTGCAGAGTCATTCTGAATTCATTGCCTGACTTCCAACAGTGTTTGGAGCTATTAAAATCAACCTTACTCACACGTAGAAAGCCTGGGTTTGCTTATAATGTATTGTCGGCTCATGAAAAAAATCTGATTGAGCTTCAGAACAAAGGTTACGGGACTTGTCGCTGCCTAATGAAGTGATGAAAGTGACGTTGAGGACAGAAGAGATTACTGCAGTCGCTTTACTGATGAAAATCTTACTTGAGTTGATAAATTCAATGCTTCAGCTCAGCACACTGTTCAAAAAATAAATAAATAGGCATGATTTCAACTGTAAAAAAAAAAAAAAAAAAAAACAGTAAAAATGCTACAGTAAAAATCCGTAACCTAGTAGTAAGTTTCCTTAATGAATAACTGTAAACTGACTTACTTAAATTAGATATTTCTATTATGGTTTGTATTGTATTTTTAACATTAAAATACTGGCTTCCACAGCTGCCACATTTTTACCGTAAATTTTGCAGGTTTATTTTTTTACAGACTGATGTCACGTGGCTCTGTTTTAAATTACATTTCTCATAATAAAATTAGACATGCCTTAAGTACTATTAAATGTTATCTATCTTCAGCTTAGAAATAGATTAGCACAAAGCAGTTATAAGGCAATATACTTAGTTTCTGACAGTACTTGTTTCATCATTGTCAAAACATTAACACCTTACATGAACCAGCTTTAAGTAATATATTCTTACATTGCAGAATCAATCTACCTTTAAGAAGCAGACTTTGGATTTCACTCGATTGGAACAAAATGGTTCAGAAATATTCTATTAAATTTGAATATAACAAAGAATTATCAATTAAAACAATCATAATTTCTATTCAGTGCTATTGCGTTGTACATACAGTATGTCTCAAATATTGAACAATACTTTATGCATTAACAAAAAAAAATATATATATACAAACATACATACATACATACATATATATACACTTAAGAACTTGAACCCCTATAATTTCTGCTTGCAGCTATATTTAATCATTGTTAATTATTTTTTTAGCTTGTACTTCACGTTGTATGAACCATTATAAACAAATACAACTATTGTTTTAAGCAATGTATCAGTGAATGTAGAAATGAACATTTACTTAATAAATGTATATATGTTATATTTATTGTCAGTTCATGTTAACTAATGCTTTATTAACCCTTGCTGTAAAATTTTACCATCTTAACCAGGGCTGCCCAAACTTTTTCGTATGAAGGGCCAAAATTCAAATATCATTGAGAGCCATGGGTCGAGGGTAAATATTCCAAACTATATTGCATTAAAGTTGCATTAAAATACTACTTTAAATTGTATTATCTAATGCAGTATAATGTTTTAAATGATAACTTATTGCAATAAAAATATAAACAACCACATTTATAGTAGTGGAGTTCAACGCTAAATACACTAGTCAAGCAGAATCTGCCGTTGACTTGATTTGCTCACCAAAGTCTCTGCATAGTCAGGTGACAGTATGTGCATTTAAACAAAATCTGATTCATTTACACCATTTAATTGAAACATTTCATTTTCAGTTAGCTTTTAAAAATATAACAAACAAACAAAGGGTTACATTAAATTTGAACTGACAATCTTGAAACCATCCCCATCATTCTCCCTCTCTTCTCAAATGGGATGTCGAGCCAAATCAAAGGTTACCATGGGCCAACTTTGGCCAGCGGACCATAGTTTGGGCATCTCTGATCTAAACTAAAGTTTCATTTAATGACACTGTAGGTTTTGAGCACTTGTCATGATTGCTTAAAGCAAGCACACACATAACACTTAAAGAAATGACGTTAGCTCTTTTTCAAACAACTTATTTAAAATGAAATAAAACAACACGAGTTGTTTCCCCCACAGTCCAAAGACATGCGCTATAGGTGAATTGAATAAACTAAATTGGCCGTAGTCTATGTGTGGGAAGGAGTCTGTATGGATGTTTCCAAGTACTGGGTTGCGGCTGGAAGGGCATCCGCTTTGTAAAACATATGCTGGGTAAGTTGAAGGTTCATTTCACTGTGGCAACTCCTGATGAATAGAGGGAATAAGCCGAAGGAAAATGAATGAATGAATAATAAGTTGACTTAACCCAACATTTTTTTACAGTAAAAAAAATAACACACACACACACAAAAAAACAATAAACGGCGTTCTTCTCCACAATAAAGAGTGACATTTTGAAGAAATCCTTATAGATTCCCAAAATACTGCATTGTCATCTCAGGTTTATGAAGTCTGACATTTAAATTTATAGGGGTGTTTGTTTCCTCTGAAGCCAAGTGAAAATCAAAGACCATTACAAATAATGTGTAGGGGAGACTTTCTCCAAGGAATTATGAAATCAGTGGACAAACAAGTGCAGGGCTCCAGACTTAGATTTTACCATTACCTCCATAAATAAACATAAAACTACCAAGTTCTAAATATAAATGATTCTTCCTGCCATGTTCAAATATGTGATGGCTGTGTTATATTAAAAGGACTTATTGAATTTCTTAAAATAGCCAGGGTAGTTTAGTTCCAAAAGCACAGTCTATTAAAGATCTATCAATGTAACAATCAAATAAAACCTGTTATGTAATAAAATCAAAGTGTGTGATTGTGACAGTTAGTGAAGTTTCTGTTGAATTTTCATATTTCATTCATCTATTTTATGCTAGAAACAACAAAAACAGTGACAGGAGGACTTATATATCTGCTCTGAAATAAAATCATGCCTTCTTTCTTAATACATATTTGTTTGTTGTCGGTGCTTCAGAATTGTACCCATTATGTACGGTTATATATGTTATGTTGGAATCATTTTCTCAGTTTTAGGCTTTAACACTTTGATTTCCCTGTTTCGTGCTTTTGTTCACTGCAAGCTAACTAAATTAAACTGTATCTTGATCGCTTTGTGTTTACTGGGGTTTACTGTGAAAAAGAACTAAATGTTGGCTACTGTAGATTTTATGATATACTTTTACTTTGTATTATTTTAAAATGTATATATTTATTTGTTTGCTTGTTTGCTTGCTATTTTATTTTATTTTATCAGGGCTGTGCACACATATGAAAATTAATTAAATATTCAAGTACAGTTCCAGTGGAAAGTTTAACTTGTCCCAGATATTAAGTCTGCATATAATATAAAGATTTCATAGTGACCCAATTCTGTAGCTTACTATGTGAAGAATATAGAAAATAATATAAAAAATACACACTTATAAACAATGTAAAGAAATGTAACAAGACGTTTATTTACCCTTGCGAGACGATGATCTGCTCAGCTGTCTAACTCAGTTAAGACGAGAGGCGGAGTTATGAAGTTTGACTGACAGCTTGAGCAGATCCAAAAAGATTTAGACACAATCTATTTTTAATACATTTTGATTACCTAAATGTATTTGTAAAGGTTGACCAATAGCATTGATTTATTTTAAAAAAACGGCATGTAGTTATCATAATATGCTTTCATAGTACCCCATGGTAACTACATATTATCTATGGTTTTGTAAATCTAATCATAGTTTAGCATGGTAATTGTAGTAAAACTAATTGTTTGTAACCTTTTGATTTTATTTAATTTGTCACTTTTTTTAAAGTATGTTGTCAGATTCCTTAGAATCAATTTAAATAGGTTAAAATCTAATACTATTAGATTTAATCAGTTAAAAGATATAGGAATATAGGATAAACATATCCAGCTGAAGAAAAAGCCAGCTCCAGTTAGTTTTATGAGATTCTATGAGATTGGTTTACTTAATATTCAGGGGCAAAATTAATTGAGCTCCATACTCCACACAATAGATGAGTTAGGAAGAAGCATTTAAAACACATTGGATTTATTGATATTATTACATAAATCTTGTTCTTATTTGTTACATTTATGTTTAACTAACAAATATTAATCATAATGTTTATTAGTTCAATTATGTTAAAAGTATGTACTCAAAATGGATGGAAATTTTATATGCATTCAGAATACAGAAATCTTATTTGTTAGGCCTCAATATATTTTGGAGTGTAGTGATTATATCCACAAATTCTCTTCACTACATTTACACTTTCTACACCCTCTTTTTATAAATCTTTCTTCATTAGAATAACTTAATAAAAGCAAAAGAACCATCAAACGAAACACTAAAAGTACAGTGAAAACAGCAGGACAGTGAATTTGCCCAACCTTTGATCGCTATGTAATGACTAATTAACTGTAACAGAGAAAAGTTCTTGGAGAATATTAAAGTCTTGCATATTCATGAGCACTGGACAGCTTAAACCATAACAAATATCAAACTCATTGGCCCATTAGCTTTTCATTTAGACTCAGTCATGTGCAAATGACTACAACAGAAGCTCTGTGCATGTTGTTGGGAATTTACTTATTTATAATATTAATATGATGCTCAAAAGAACTTATGTGCATTAATAATCTCATCCTTTATAGTCAACACACAAGCATGCATGCAATTCTGACATTTTCCATAGTGTTTTAGCACTAGTGTTTAAAAACACTATTATAAGTTACAGATAAATTATTATAATTTCTTTTTTCTTTTATTATTTTATGGGCAGCACGATGGCGCAGTGGGTAGCATGATCGCCTCACAGCAAGAAGGTTGCTGGTTCGAGCCCCGCCTGGGTCAGTTGGTTGGCGTTTCTGTGTGGAGTTTGCATGTTCTCCCCATGTTCGCGTGGGTTTCCTCTGGGTGCTCCGGTTTCCCCCACAAGTCCAAAAACATGCGGTATAGGTGAATTGGGTAAGGTAAACTTGTCCGTAGTGTATGAGTGTGAACGGGTGTGTATGGATGTTTCCCAGTGATGGGTTGCAGCTGGAAGGGCATCCACTGTGTAAAACATATGCTGGATAAGTTGGCGGTTCATACCGCTGTGGCAACCCCAGATTACCAGATTAATAAAGGGACTAAGCTGAAAAGAAAATGAATGAATGAATTTTATTTTATACCCACAGTCCTTTTTAATTAGATACAGATCAGACTACAATGGGAACTCTTCATTGCAATTTATATATTTGTTAATATATTAATACAATGTTCCAAAATACTGTTTATGTGCATTTTAATACAGCTAAGAAAAATGTTATGATATTTTCTGGATTTATCATTTTAAGTTAATTAGCAAAAACAGAAAGCTCTTGGGCTTTTGTAAATCAGGGTTTTGTTTTTTTTTTGCAAATGAACTTTTCGGTGCACAATAAAATTACACGATTTATGAAAATGAATGCAAAAGTTATATTTACAAAAACAAATAAATCAGTTTGACATAATAAATTATCTTTATGTAATCAATATTACAGAAATATTCAGTATGTTTATATTTCATTATTGCACAGATGCATATATATGTTCACTCTGTCTTTTTGTTGTTGTTGTAAATATTACATGCATGTATTACTAAGCTAGTTATGAAGTGTTAGGAAAAGGCTCATTGTCTCGATATGTATTGTAAAGATACAGTAAAGACAAAGTGGCACATCAAATATTAGCTGCATTATATGAGTGAATGATTTCATCAAAGCCTATATTTCATATTCTGTGACATTTCCTCTTAAGTCTTTTATGAAGTTGAGGTGCATGAAAAGGTTTTTCATAAAAGTAAGGTCTCTTCTGAGACTTTTATTTCATTTGAAGGAGCTGCGTGTGTGCTTTTTGGTGTAAAATGTATAAATGAGAAAAGCTGATGGCGTTTATATACTAGAGCTGATACAGAATCTGTGTTTGTCAAATTCTGCTGCTGCTGCTGCTGCTGCTGCTGCTGCAAGGGGAAAGTTGTATTATGCATCATATTTTCTGCTAAAGCTTTCCAAGATATATGTGAGCAAGTTTTTGGTGAGATAAAACGATTATAATGCCTTGGACCTTAACATTTCTATTGAGCAAATGAAACAGATCGATACAAATGTCCCGATAGCTTATCTGGCAGGGTTTACAGCTCGTGAAATCTCTCTCAGGTCCACCGCTGCAACTGCTTTACTGCTTCCGCATCGGTTCAAGACTGAATTTATAAATGTCAGCGGAATTACAGGACTGGCAGATGCCCATCAGATGATTGCAGAGTTTTCTTGTTTACTGTCTTTGCGGAGAAATGCTGAGGCAGGCCTTTCTGCTGAAAAATGTTGGTAATATATTAAAGGGTACCTATGATGCAAAATTAACCTTTGGAAACTGGACAGAACTGTGTGCAAGTATAGTGTGTCCAGAGTTTTGAGTCTAACTCTTTGTTAAAAATTTCCTGATGTTAAAATAGGATCCAAATCCCAGTGATTTTGAGGCCCACTGCAATTGGCGTAGGAGTGCGGTTTTCCCCACCCACTGAATTGACTGCCAGGCACATATTAACATGTCTCCCTTGTAACACATCTAAACATGTCCACAGAACAGGATTTGCAAAGAAACTAGGATTAAAAGATCTGTTCCAACTCTCTGTGATTAACTGCACATCGAGTATGAGTTTTACAAGTTGAATATGTTTTTAAAACAGAGCATGTTTGTAATGTAAAGATAACCGCTGGCAAAAACATACATTACCAATATTTTTTTTCTGCAGAGCAAAGAAAATTTGCTCTTAATTTGTTTGCCGAACAAAGTGAGGAATGCATCTTCAGTGGCATAACTCATGGGCTACATAATTATAGGTTATACTACAAAAAAGATTGTATTTTTAGGGTTATGACTTCATGAAATATGATGAAAGACATTCAAAGCTTAATTCTGCAATGTATATGACGTGTCAAAAATTCAACTCGGTACAATCTTATGGGCCATTCCACTGAATGGGTGACATTTGTGGCCACAGGATTTTATGTGTACAAATATGCATAAATATAATTTCTAAAACACATTGTATTATCAAGCAAATTGTCCTGCACATTAATCTAACTAAAATGTAGAATTATTTTAAATCTCTGAAATTATTTTAAGTATTATAAAAACAAGTAACATAAATGACAGTAGATTTTTTATTTTAACAATAGGTCACAACATTGATCATCTATGTTCAAGATTTTAAATTCCAGTCTGTTTACCACTTAAAAAAAAGAATCTTAAAAAAAAATGTACATAGTAATTATAATATATATTATAGTACAGTAGTTGCCAAGCAGATTACTATTATTTTTCTTTCATTTTTTTACCATTAAATCACACACCTACAAATATTTAAGTTTATACATGCAAACCAGTAACCCACATAATTATTTTTACAGAATCGATCAGGTTGATGTAAGATCACTAAAAGCCCTTTAAACAGCACTTGATCACATGAAATTATTGTCACATTTCTAGAATATGTCATTTGTTTTTCACCAATAATTTCCCCATGCACTTGCATGTTTAATATTCAGCTCACATTACCTCCGTCTTACCAAACACATTTGGACTTTAGTGATTGCTGTCATATACTGTTCTTTGTGTTTCCATCTGGGTGTTGGTGGGGGTCACACAAAAGACACATCAAATTAAACAATCATATATTAGCAACAGGAAAAATGCAGTGCAGTATTAAATAAAAACTAATCATTTCAGGCATTGCCTGGAACTGGGTTTAATTCTGTGCTTGGAGAAGATCAAATATTAGTAAATGCTTCTCTAAAATTAAAGCTTTGTCATCTCAATCCCTTTCATTCTGAAGGTGATTCTAGTAATATTGTTCCTCTGTGTAGTTATTTGCTATGCTATTTATAACATTCATAACATTTTAACTTTTATATTTTAAACTCATATCTATTTTCATCCTATGAGTGCTTATTTATTAGTTACTATAGAACCTTTTTAAAAGCCATTTATTCGTTCATTCATTCATTTTCTTTTTAGCTTAGCTGCTTTATTAATCAGGGCATATGTTTTACACAACAGATGCCCTTCCAGCTGCAACCCATCACTGGGAAACACTTATACACTCCCATTTACAAACACTACGGACTATTTAGCTAACCCAATTCACCTATAGCGCATATCTTTGGACTGTAGGGGATACCGGAGCACCCGGAGGAAACCGTTTGGTCTGGTGAGGGTACACGGGTGTGGTGTGTGGTGGATGGTGAGTGAGAGTGGTGATTGGGGCTGCGGGAACGAGCCGAGAGAGTGACAATAAGAGCCAGTGTCTAATGAATAAGTAGTGCTGTCTTAATAAGAACTATATTAGCTAATAAATTAGTACTTCAGAGAAAGCATACTGGTATTTAGAAAATAAGCACTAGGATCATGAACACAGTATGTTTTAGAGATGAGAAATGGCTTTTAGTATAATAAAAACATGGCTTATTCACTGATAAAGAAACACAGTTTACCTGCATTACCAGGTTATTGGTTTTGCATATAAACTGGGACAACAGGTTTCTTCAACAAGCTGATTTGAGTGAGTTATCCGTGAATTGGCATGCAACCTGCTCTTGCTTTTGGAGTGAACCGAGCAGCTCAGATCCTCTTTACTGTTCTTCACATCCAGCATCCTCACCCTCGCTGAACCCGCAGCACAAGTCTGCCTTTCATCCTTAGAAGATGACATCACAGATTCTGGAAGATACGGAGAGAAAGAAAATGTATGTGCAGGAGACTGGAATAACGAAAAGAGACAAAATCCTGACTCTGAGACACACAATGCAACACCCACACACATCTATAATAGAGGAAAGAGAAAAGTTGAATTGTCAGATCTTTCTTCTCGCTTTTCCTCTATCAAGACAGTTAGTATGTGCACCTATAGAGCTCAGATCAAAGCAGGTGTGAAGATGATGGAGAGGATGTTCAGATGCTGGTGACATTTTTTACATTTTTAGTTTTACAATAATATATGTTTTGATAGCTGTATTATTGGGTCAGTGAGTGCTGCTTAAATGGTCACACCACATGGCTTTTTCTATTTGCTCCAATTTTCCACAGTGTTTCTAGTCTCTGTCTCTGTCTCTGTCTCTCTCTCTCTCTCTCTCACACACACACGCACGCACGCACGCACGCACGCACACACACACACACGACATGGCTTTGGTACTAGTTTATGAGGACTCTCATAAACTACCAGAGAGAGAAAATATTGTTTATTATTAACAGTATTACTCAATTTATTTAGTGTAATATACTTTAATTTTTACTATTTACAAGTTTTAGATTTTAGCCATTGGTATTTATGGCGGTCTACTGTATGGAGCTATTCAGCTTTGACATGTATGCATTCCATATTTTTATATACTAGTAATTATTCAGTAGGTACCAATACTTTTTTTTTTTTTTTTAGATATAATGAAATAACTATCTAATGACCTCATGTATTTTATATGGTAAAAAACACGTATAATATCGCCCTAACCCAGCCCTACCCTAAACCAAACACTCACAGGAAACCTGTGTCATATTTTGAATGTCAAAAGACCCTGTTAAATATGTTTTTTAAGTGTTTTGAATTACAAGGATATAAGACATGTCCTCATAAACCACCTCAATGTTGTTGAGCCACCTCAATGTTGTATCCACCAAATGCTACATCACGTTCATGTCATTGTACAATTTTTAAAACCAGTACACACAGACACTTTTGTAAATTGTGGGGACATTCCATACGTTTCCATTGTTTTCATACTGTTTAAACTGTATTTTCTATCGCTCTACCCCTAACCCAAACAGAAAACTGTGTGCAGTTCTGTATGACATACAAGCCTTTGAAAAATGGGAACATCAGCAATGTCCTCATAATTCACCATCTCCTTGTAATACCAGTGTCGTATACCCATGTCATTATACACAATGTGTCCTAATGTCACAGAAGCTTGGACAAACACTCAATTTATAGGCAAATAAATATGTAGAGCCTTGTGGGTTTAACAATTCATTCAAATTTCAAAATGATTCATTCGGAAACAGAATAAATGACCACTGTCTTTAGGAGTTTTAAGAGTTAACTTGATTTTTTCTTTAAAAAACAACAACAACAACATTGATTCACACAAAGCAAGTGACCTCTGAGCCATGGATATTTGTTTAGCTTTGTCTGTACACTGTGTGTGTTTTGTGACACTCAAAGTGCTGGTAGCCAGTGATTCCGCCAGCAATGACCTTTAATGATCTACTAAAGGAACAAGTTACCTTCATCTGGATAGCCTGAGGATAAGTAACACTGATTGTTCATTTTTTGATTGAGATGTTCCATTATTGAGTGAATTATGGAGTCATTTATGAAGAATAAAGCTATCACTGTCTTTATAACTGAAACACTGAAATTCATTCGACTAATTTAAGACAATGTTGAGTGAGTAAATTTTTCAACCGATTTGTTCGAATTGGAAATTGATTTACAAACAAAGCAAATGGCCACTGAGTGAATAACTGAAATATTAATTTAACCATTTGGTTTAAAAACAAGTAATACCCATCACTAGCCTGGTTTTAATTAAAGATTTGAGTAAATCCTGTAGGATTTTTCAAATGCAGCCTCCAAATGTGTCCTTCGTTTAATGGAGGATACAACTGGTGGATCCCTCACAGCCTCAAACATCCCAAGATTCATTGCGCTCGCTTTTTTTTAACTACAGATTACAGTTTTAGATGTATGAATTAGGTTTTTAACCTAATTGTTAATGTGTGTTTTTAAAACCCATTTCTATGGAATTTCTTACAAAGAATTGATTTCATAGACAGTTTTTTATGTGTACATGTATGGACCAACAGAAATATACTTAGGCAGTTTGGGAACTTTGCTTTAAAGTTTTAAAAATCGCTTTAATTAAAAGTCAGTATAAATGTTCCTGCTGCTCATTAACGACAGCTGCCACAGTTGCTAGGTGACAAGATCAGTCCTCTGTAGGCTGGACCGTCTCATTTCACAATGCTCGGTTCGTCCTGCTTGAACTTCGAAGGATGGAGCCTCTGAAATGAGATACAGCTATAGTTTTTTTTTCTTCCCTGAATGATAAGTCCTGATGGTGTATGTTGGAATGTCAGAGCCAGATATTTAATCAAATGTGACAAGTATGTTATCCAATGATTACGTACTAATATTAAATGTTTCCACTGAAACACTGAAATGAGTTTCCACGAAATTGAAATGTTTCTATTGGGTGTATTTTCAATGCAAGCAGTTTGAAGGGTAATGAAAACGCAGCTAGTGATTTCAATTATAGCGTATATTGATATTATACGCTTTTATATTACAGGTAATTGTCCATTTCCTTGAACTGCTGGAGGATTGTGATTTCCTCAAATTCACGGTTGGCATGCTAATACTAATTGAAAAACTCCAGCAGTCACTCCAACACTACAGATCTGTGCCTCAAGCTAAACCACCAAGTGATCGGGTGTATTTCAGCCCACACGCACCGAGAACAACTAGTGACTGACCTTTAACCTTACGGAGGTGAATAAATATGCACATCTACATACAGGCCAACTGTGCCACATAGGACACTTCCCTCAGATGCTAATTTGATTTCTCCTCCTCACACAGTGTCAGCGTGATTTCTGAGCCAATTAAGAATAACGAGCAACACCTATCTCACACTGCACCATACGACCCCTGCATTAACACAAAACGACAAACCAACGCAGAATTAATGCAAGAAACGTCCCTCAGAAATGTCTGCGTTTTGGCACAGCAGAGGCTTGTTTTTTTTGAGACACTGTGCAATGTTTTAATTTGAAGTCTCCTGTTGCTCCCCACAGATCTGTGCTCTGCCGATTTGTCCTACTCTGTCAAATTTTCCTATACCTTCACAAAGGTAAATAAATGGAAAACACTTGAGAATCACAAAAGATGGAAACTGTTAATTAACAGGTATTTTTTACAGTGTACACAAAATAGGATATATCTTTCTGGAGTGCGTAAAAAGATAAAAGAAAAAACCAGACGAAGAGAAATTACATCAAAATAAAGGTAAATTGAGAAAATGTATAGGTCACACTTTATT
>CAIGQW010052715.1:3292872-3303025 GCA_903798125.1 Danio choprae | reverse complement strand
AGGTTGGGGTTAGGGTTGGGGTTAGGGTTAGTGTAAGTTGACATGTACTTGCAAAGTTTCTTATAGTCAGTTAAATGTCTGTTGAAGGAGCAGTATCAACCGATATTAAGCAGACAGTCTATTAATACTCAAATACAAACATGCTCTGTTTTAAAAACCTTTTAAACTTATAAAACTCATTCTTGAGGTGCAGCTGATCACAGAGAGTTGGAACAGATCTTTTAATCCCAGTTTCTTTGTAAATCCTGTTCTGTGGACATGTTTATATGCGTTACTACGGAGACATGTTAATACGCGCCTGTCAATCAATTCGGTGGGGGGAAAAACGCACTCCTACAGTACGTCACGTTGCAGTGGGCCTCAAAATCACTGAGATTTGGATCCTATTTTAAAATCAGGAAAAGGAAAAGAGACTTGTTGTGTTTATATCACTCCAATATGACTGTGGACACACTATACCTACACACAGTTCCTTCCAAACGGCTTCCAAAAGTTGATTTTGCATCATAGGTGCCCTTTAATATACCTCCATATTTTATGCTCATCTTTCACGCCGCTGTTATTGACTGTTTGCCGCCATCTTGTGACTAAATAATGATAATAATAACATTAATACATAAGTTAGTGAAGGCTGCAACAGTTTTACATGTAATTAAAAAGCTACTTAATTATTACAGCTCAGATCAATGTTTTGTTTCTAATTGTTTAGTTGTGTGGCAGGTATCAGTGTAATAATCAGGATATTGTACATATAGGCGGTCGTAAATATTGGTCTAATGTAAACACAGCTACAGCAAACAAATTTGATAATGTGTGTTTTAGATTTATGGTGTGCAAATAATCAAGCATTAACAATAATTTCTCATACTGATACCAAGAGGGCTCCAAATAAAATGTCTGTTCTGTTCACCCTCTGTTTTACCATTCGCCAACACAAACATGAATCAGCAACAGCGTTTGCTACCATTATAAACAACGGTTATATAAGCTGTAAAATGTCTAGGTGAGTTTTAGACAACAGGGAGGTGACAGGGGAACATTCTGTCTCACATTGGGCTTTCAGCAAATAAAATCATCATGTCAAAGTGACAATGAATCTTACATGGCTGAAATAAGTACAGCTCGATGTGAGGGGTGAATACATGCAGGTTTGCAAAGTGTCGCCCTGCCTTAAATGAGCAATTTCTGTGTGAATATGATGGCTATAAAGGCTTTTATGAGACCCAAACTAAAGCATCCCCAGCTGCTCTACAGATCACATCCTCATAATTAAGTGATAGTGTGACGGATGTGTTTAAAAATGCTCTCTGATAGCTCACTACACAAAACATATGCCGCTTGTTGCGTTTGCTTAGTAGTTTTCAGAATAAATGACTACCCCGCTTCTGGTTACTGTTCTTTGGCAAGTTCAACTATCTATACAGTGACCAAACAAAATCTAATTTATTTATTTTTTGTGACAATTGCTTGGAAGTGGTAATTTACTTAATCACATCTTTTTTTTTCTTAAATAATATATTATTATTGTTTATGTTCAAACACCCACATACTGTTTTTTTATTCGGCCGAGTTATTCAAAGGTCAATAGTAAACTTTCAATCAATTAGTCTTTAGTCATATCAAACAGGAGTGAAAGAAAATAAGTGTTTATTGTGCAGTGCAACCTAAAGTTTTAATTAAGATTAATTAAATTATGGTACTATTCAGTAAAACAATCCAATAGATATTATAATATACCATGATACCATTTTAGTCACATGATAATAAAATAATGAGAATTTTTTTTTTTATCTAATAAGAACAAAACAAAACAAAACAAAACAAAACAACCTGTTGCTTCCTATCCCACCAAGGGGCCGAAATCATGCCACAATGATAGTACAGTCAGCACTACATGATTAATCAGGCTGCACTATCAAGATATAGTAGAAGAGAAGACCGAATCTTATCAAAGTTATCCAATTTGTTTACCAGCAGGAATACATTTTTTTCCAGGTGTATTACTTTATTACTAAGATTTCCAAAACCTTAAGATGAGTTTCTTTTCCACAATAAGACTGTAGGACAGCAATTTGTTTTAAAAACATACTGTAGTTTTCTCAAAAATTCCAAACATTACAAGACGAGGCTCAGGCTCTAATTCTCTGCATAGAATATGTGATGAAGGTCTGAAGATTTCAGTCCAGAATGAGATTAATTTAACGTCAGTCTGAAATTTGTCACAATATGGGGAGAAAAATTGGGTTATTCTTGATGCTTCACATTTCATATGTCTCAACTGGGGTATTTATAACCAGGGTATTCATGAAGCCTTAAAAAAAGGTTATTTACTTGCATTATTGCATAAAGAACCTTTAACATCTGATGCAACCTTTCCATTCCGCAAGTGGTTCTTTTGTGGAAAAGGGTTCTTTAGATTTTTTTATTGTTCTTCACTCTACACTCTGAAATGTGGGGCTGTTTTAACCCATTGTTATATGGACAAATCCCAAAATGATTCATTTACACTTTTTCTTTTTTCCTAATTTTACCGAACATTTGGTTAAAACAATCCAGCATTTTTACAGTGTAAGTGTTTTTCTTTTCTTTTTTCAAGAGGTGATTACTGAAAGGTTCTTTGGGGATACCACAACAGTAATTAAAACATCAATAATATTAATAACAGTTTATTATATAATTTAAATGCCATTTATTTGCGCAAGCCCTTTTTTAATATTTGGATTTTTTTTTTGTTTATAGATATATAAATAAATAAATGTGTGTATGTTTATATAGAGTGCTCAGCATAAATGAGTTCACCCCTCACATAATTTAAATTAATATCTTCTATAGGATGCTTTACTTGCTTTATTTGTGCATATACATTAGATTAGTCAGTGCCAAAGCCAAAACTGGAAATAATCTAACAAAAATAAAGATCACAGTACAAAAATCTGAACATCCAAATTAATATGTTGAAAAAAAAGTAATAATAAAAAAATATATAAAATGAAGTCAAAATTTTATGTAATTAAATATTTCTATTTTATATATATATATATATATACTATTTAATAATTAATATATACATACAAGTATGTGAGTAAATGCTATGGAAATTTTCATTTTGGATGGACTACCCCTTCAAATCATGCTGAAACACTACATTTAAAGCTATCCATTTAATATCATCCATTGGCAAGAAATAACATCTATTTCAGATAACCTTGACATTCACTGACTTTTTAATTTACCCCTCCATTACTGTATTGATGATTTGTCATTGTAGAAGGGAACTGCTCCTGCATGTCTGTCTTTGTCCTTACATTATGTGTGTTGAGTTATGCTGACAGTCTCATATATACCCTTACACCCCAGAAGCATGAGAAGAAATAAAAAAAATCATTCACCTTTTAGACCATGTCAAGATCCGTTCAAAAGACTTAGAAAGTAATATAAAGAACCAGGTTTTCAAACCACACAATTTGGAGTCTGCCAAATGGAGCGGATCTCTATCTGCTGGGTCAAAGCATGGTCAATTACTCAAAGCCATTGGCCACAAGAGTGATGCTGCTGTCTGCTCAAGCCCTCTAAACCTGCCCATGATTGCCAACGTGTTAATGAGGTGTGCAAAGTCACACTGTTGTACCCGTTTCTGTAGAAATAGACAAGAGCAAAAGATAAGTACGCATGACTGTTGTTTTTTTGACTCTTATGGCAAGCTGTTTTAACATTTAATAAAACACACTGTTGCTGATCATTAAATACTTTTATCTAATAATATCTAATTAAGCATAAGTGCCTAATGAATAACTAGCATATAAACAATACTATTCAACAGTCAAAACTGGATATTAAGTAACTCAATTATAAAAGTCTCTATATAGAAGTTAGTCAAAAAATCGAAATTTGTTACATGTAATAATAGATTAGTTACTATTTGCTATACTGAAATAGGAACTGGTATCAAATATTGCTAGTATTAAATTAATATCAAATTAACTATTACTAGTATCCATTTAATAGGTATAACAAATAAGTACCAGCATCTTATAATAAGAAGAATATATCTATAGTATCTATTAAAAAGGATCTAGATCTAAAGAACAAACACTAATAGCTAAATAATGAATGTGTACTAGTACTACTAGTAACACTAGAATAGCTACTAGTGCAATAAGTATCAAATGAAAAGGCAGCAGTGTCCAATGAATAATTACTAGTGTCTATTAGTAGCCTCTGTAATAATAATAACTATTTTATGCCCTCCTGGATGGTTCCTTATCTAATAAAGATAAGTATATAAGTAACACTATAAGAACACTAAAGAAGTACTGAAGCTACTAGTAGCTTTTATAGATTAAATATTAAAAGACTTGCCATAGAAACCAAGTGGCTAGTGATGCATGTCAATCTGCAGAGGTCATGTTTCGTATTTGGAAGCAGACAAGGAGTTTTGACAAAAGATTCTCGTTTGTTTCACACCTCTCCAACCCCTGAATGACTTTATTTCTTCTGTAGAAATAAAGAAACACAAAAGCTACCTTTCCTGCAGTCTTTTCAGCAGCAGCTACCGTACAGTGATGATGGAACTTGTCACCGGAGCTCCCGTTCCCTATAGACAAAAACCTTAAATTTAGATTTACAAAGACACTAAAATTACAATGGAGCTGGTCTTGCAAACTTTACTGTATTCTGCAAAACAGGTTACACCTTTTTGCACTTTGATAAATGCTCAAAATACCTTTGACTGAACTAACAAAGATGTACAGCACCAATCGAAAACAGCAACAATCTCTATTTTGGCCAACAAGATTGGTCATCTTTGCATTTTTGTACTGTATATATACACTCTCTCAATGAGGTGGTACTATTTTAATGTACTTTTTTGTTACAAACAGGTCTTTAAAGGTACATATTCACCAAAAATGCTCGGTTCCACAATTCCATCATGTTGTCCCAACACAAATTGATTAACTTAATAATTTTTACAAAGTGGATTGAACATAAAATAATTAAGTTGCAACCCCCCACCCCCCACCCCCCCACCCCCCCAAGAAACTTAAGAATTATGTTGTTTCAACTCATTTTAAATAAGTAGTTTGAACAGCAACAAGTCATTTTTGAGTGTAATACCTAAAAAAGTACAAATCTGTACCTCATAGTACCTTAAAAGGTACAAAAGTGTAACCAAAAGATACTAATGCAACTGTAAAGATTAAAAGTGTACCTTTTGAAAAGGTACCACCCCAGTGACAGCTTTTATTTCTGAAAGTGTATATAACAGCAAGCATACATATTAAAAGAAAGTCATGTGGCCATGTATGGTGACCCATATTCTTAACCCATCCAAGTGCACACACACATTATAAAACTAAACGCACATCTAGACAGTGAGCAGCCTGGGGAACAAAGGTCTTACCTCAGTCGATTTATTGAGGATATTTTCTCCCCCCATCTACAATCCCTGCTGGAGTCGAACCTGCAAACTTTGGATCACAAGTCTGACTTTCCATTAGGCCAATGTTCTCTTTACATTGTTTTAAAATTAGTGCATTCCCAAGACCATTGTAGGTAGGTTCTTAAACACTTTATAAATAATAATAATTAAAAAACAAAAAAACAGTAAGTTCCAAGAACATGGGAATGTTCCATTTACACAAAGAAAAATTTCATTGCTATGGTTTTTGTACCATAAAAATGTTTTTGCAAAGCTAGTAATGTAGTTCCCTATACTTTACACAAATTGTTTGAAGCTAAAAGCTCTTCTGTTTCATTGTTGACTTTTTTTAACATGGCATTGGAAGCTATACAAACATCAGAACCACCAACACAAACCTCTTCTCCAAGTGATGGCCTTTGGCATAGGGATGGATACAACTAATGGAAACAAACTTTGATTGCTATGGTTTTTGTATCATAATTTACATGACCAAACAGACAATAGATATCAATAAGCCATTTTGTTAATTTTTTCAACATCAAGTTTTTCTGAGCAACGCTACTAGCACAATTCAAAACTGTATATAAACAGAAAAAAGAATGGTAAAATATGGAAAACTGAAAATTAACAACTTTTTTATAGTGTAAAACATTTTATATGAAACTGAAAAAGAATGTCAAGCTCCAAAATGACAAAGAGCAGGGGTGTCCAAACTCGTTCCTGGAGGGCCGGTGTCCTGCAAATTTTTGCCCAGGCTTGCCTCAACAAACCTGCAAGGATGTTTCTAGAAAGCCCAGTACGAGCTTGATTAGCTAGCCCAGGTGTGTCTGATTAGGATTGGACCTAAACTTTGCAGGACACCGGCCCTCCAGGACTGAGTTTGGGCACCCCTGACAAAGAGCACTATAAAATAATTAAAAAACCAGTCCACATAACCCGTGAACAACATTCCAAGCAAATCAGTATCTTCATTTGCATCATTATTTCCTGAAAATCTACAGTCCCGTTCAAAGCTAAATCACTCTTTTGGGTCAGTCTTGGTCAATAAGACAAATGATTAAATCCACAAAAACTGACCGATTTCTGACTTTACTCTCTGCTGAGGATATCATATGGCACTTCAGAAGAACTGGAGAAAAAAAAAAGTGGAGAGATCAGAGTGACACTGATATCTCCCACTGAAAGAGTGTTGTATCAGTTAACCATTTCAGTCTCTTTCAGACACACCTTGTACTTTCATTTCCTGCTGTTTTAGTTCAAGGAAACTCAGCTCAATGAGACATTCGCCACAAGACATTTTTTTCATAGACCTACTTGTTGGAACAGAAGCATAAAAGGGTCTCAGATCTTCATAAGATCTATCACAACAAAAAAAGCTTTCAAAATCTCTAAAGCTTTTAAAAATATGAAGAGCTCAGAAAAAAAAACAAGCTTGATGCAGTAAGTGATGATCTGATGAAACATTTGACACTGCTCTGATAAATATCATAGGAAAAACATCTGCTTCACAAGATCCCACCAACTGAGGCACGGGATTCCTGTCGTTCTCCGGTCTCTCCAAACCGAGCTATTTATGGCTGTGCTGAAACACGAGGCCAGTTTCTATTGGCATCAGCGCAGACTGAGACCAAACCTGGGAGTAATAAAAGACAAGGCGGTTCTTCAAAGCTTTATCTATAACCATAAAGGTTAAATAATCCCACGGAATGGATGTTTGGGGGCAGCAGTAACTAGAGCACAACACAAACAATAAAGGAGATTGAACATTTCTTGGAAGCAACTTCATTCCAGCTAAGCTGCTTTGCACATTACATAGACATTTTCCACCATGGTGTGAAGAAATGATGGGTTTATATGTCACACTCACCTTGTTTACTGAATATAATGCAGGCATTAAAAGTAAATACTATAAAATGTTTGGTATGTAATTTTTTTAACATCATAATAAAAATGTTTAGACACTTAAATCAACTTAAGCTTTAGACCAAATATGCAGAGCTAGAAGCAGATTGTGTGCTTTAAATTTAGTTTGCTATTGTAACTTTTTTTTTTGCAAAGCTAGTAATGTAGTTCCCTATACTTTACACAAATTGTTTGAAGCTAAACGCTCTTCTGTTTCATTGTTGACTTTTTTAACATGCCATTAGAAGTATACAAACATCAGAACCACCAACACAAACCCCTTCTCAAAGTGATGGCCGGTGGCACCAGGGACAAATACTACACTACACTTTTTGTTTTTTACTTTACAGTAACAAGTCTTTTTGTTTACATTCTTTAAATGTATTTGTTTTGTCTGTTACTGTTTATCCTTTAGTGAAATACAATGATACTATGTTTTACTATTTACTCTAGAGTTAAACAGTTTAAACCACTTGTGAATCCACTCAACGGATCTCCAGGTCTGACATTTTTAGCTTAGCTTAGCACAGATAATTGAATTGGATTAGACCATTAGCATCTCTCTCAAAATGACCCAGCCATATTTGTAAAATATATCGTCTCATACTTGGAACATAACATATTTCATACTTGGAAAAAAAATCATATAACACTTGGAAAATAGCAACTATTCATTTTCCGCCACTTTTAGTACGTGATAACTAGATAAGAGTCAAGCTCAAAATCAAAACACTTTGGTCATTTTTGAGCGAGATGCTTATGATATAATCCAATTTAATAATTTATGCTAAATTAAACTAAAAGTGCTCGTGCCAGACCTGGAGATTGACTTAATGGATTAAAAAATGTTAAAACTGAAGTGTTTAACTCTATAGGGGAATTGTAAAATAAGCCTATTTCAAGAAAAGAGGAGGGTTAGTTTAAGATTTTTTTTTTTTAATTTCTATGAAATAATAGTTAAAATTGTTTTGAAAGATGTGTGTGATGTTTTGCATGCTGTTAGTGTGTTTTGTGGTTATTGTTTAGAGAGATTTCTTAGTTTTAAAAACTGTGTAAGACTTTTGAAAAAAAAAAAAAAAAGTAGAAATACTGCCATTAATAATAAACATGTTTATTAAGACGCTTCGCATTTCAATATATATATATATATATATATATACATACATATAAGGTCTTACAATGAACGACAACTCTTTATCAACAAATAAAATCTTTCCAAACAATGCTTAAAACACAAATAATAAAGATTTCCCTTTATTTATTAAACTAATTATTTTTGTTGCCAAGTTATAAATATTTATGACCAAACATAGAGAAAAGCTTTAGCTAATTTTTCAATCCTATATAAAAAAAACTCTTTATGAAGACAAAAATACTTATATGTAGTCACATTAACAGACTTTCGTTTTTCCTTTATTTATTTAGAATATAGTTCAACACAAAAACAAAACATTTCTTTATACATGCTAATAAATAAATCAAACTTAAGAGGAGATTTTGGTCCATATATGTCAAAAGAACTACTTTAAAAAACTGTTAAAACTGTAAATATGACTATAATTATTGACTTTAATCAAATCGTACTGTAACTGTTTTATAATCTGTGCTTCATATATAATAAAAAACATATCTCAACCAACCAAGAGGCTTCATTTGCATTCAGCATATCGTACACCACCTCCTCATTTTTTTTTTATTATGATACGCTTTCACATTTACAGCCACTGTGAAGCTGTGATATCCTTTTCAACTGGAAAGCATAAATAAAGTGGCATGAAGAATGAGGTAAACAGTAGCACAGGGAATGGCAAAGGTTGCCTGACACACCATATCACCCGAGTTCATTGAAAGTCCACTCAGGATTACAGTAAATCTCTGCTTTCATCACTCGCCAGAAGAAGTCCTCATTTCCAGGCCATTACCAACCCAGGCAGGATCACTTCGCTGTATCGCTGAAACAAAAAGACAATTAGAGCCATCTATTTGAGCTAACAGTTGATCTGACTGCCTGGCAACCAAGGTCTGAACAGCATCACAACAGCAGCACATGTCAAACAGACGCTTTGCTTATTGTTTCCATACTTCTCTTTATAGAGCTCGCTGTGTACTTCAAAAAAGCTTTTACCATCAACTCAGAAAGGATATTAATGTCCTTGTACGACTGTGGAAAGGCTCTTGTTTTATGTGGATCATTTGCCGAAGAAAGCAAGTATTTCATTTGATAATGAATAAGCTTTTAAGAATCAAAAGACAAGTATTTCTGAAGGTGGATGAGGAAAACTGAAATAAAGAGAGGAAACTGATGTTAAATGTCCATTCACATCACGGACAATCAATAAATCATTACAAATTTCAAGAAGAGTCCACACTATATGAAAATAATGAAATGGAGAAAACTATATTGTCCAAATCATTTTTTAGAGTTTATTTTTCTCCATCTAAAGAAAGCCAGAACATTGACAGCCAATCAGAATCCATCTAGAACAGAATCCATCTAGAACCACTTGCCCACCGCAGTTGTGCCCAAAACTGTTCACTTATTCACTAATCCTTATTTAGTGTATGACAGCTGAGTGTACTATATACACAGTACTGTGTAAAAGTTTTGGTCCCCCCAACAGTTTTGGTGTTTTCGCAAAGTTTTAGTGACCTTCTAGATATAAGACTGATCTCTACATTTAGATATAAACACATTTAAATAAATAAATAAAAAATAGGTACACAAAATTGAGAAAAACTAAACACTTTTTTTCTGAATAAAATGGCTCCTGCTACCAAAGGACGGTATTAGTTCATCTTCTAATTTAAGTGTTTTTTTCTGCTTTTTTT
>CAIGQW010052715.1:3276359-3292472 GCA_903798125.1 Danio choprae | reverse complement strand
TATATATTAGGAAAGAGGAAACAAAAATAGGTGTGCAAATTTTTGATAAATTTCCAGAGAGCGGTCTGTCGTGGACAGTTTCATTATGAACATTACACCAACCAACATGACATTGAATATCAGTTTTCATTTGTTTCACTGACTGTATTATTTGATAAATAGAACAAAAAACCCGACTTGTCATTTACTAAAATGCCACTTTTACATTTATATGAAAAGTATGTAGATATTCAATATAGTACATAAATATAAGATTTAAATTTATTAAAACAAAATAAGATACAAGTGACAACAAGAAGCTATACATTTGTTATTTTTACTGAATGAATGAATTATGAATGAAATTTGCCGCCTTGGGTGTTCATGTTGGCTGTGTATCTTCTTCTTTATCTCTTTTGCTGCATTGTGGTGGATTCTGGGATTTTGCTTCAACAAGTGTACATCAAATCAGAGTGGATTGTTAATTAAAAGTAGTGAGCGAATGTTGGGAACTAAGTTGTTCACTTAGGATTTGAACAAACTACAAAATGGCGAACCCTTGACATAGTATTGACACTATATAGTGAATGGGAAATGGTTTTGGACACAGCTAGTGATCAGCTTCTTCAAATGTGTTTGATTAGAATGAGTGCAGGACGTCCAGGACTAAAATGCCCATCCCTGATCTAGAACATTCAAAGTAGCAGACAGCAAATCATTATAGTTACGTTTAAAGAAATTGTTCTTGGTGTGAATGGACTCATGCTTAAAAAAATCATTAAAAATTAAATGTTCATAACATCATGCAGTTTTATATAGGGGAGAGTAAATGGGCCACAAAATGTTTTTGTGCGCGTCTATGTTTTAAATATGCATAAGGGAAAGCTAGTTAAAATAACACCACAAGCAAGAGTGCTGTGTTCCCAAATATCAGCACATTTGCAAATGTCACTGATGACATTGAACAAAAAGTTAAAATGAGGTAACTCGTTATTTCTAGTTTATACTGGGATAAATCAGACACACTCATATTGTCAGGTTTTGCTCCATTTCACTATGAAACTAATCAAATGTAGGGCCATTGCATGTCTCAGAGCAACACGGGGATGATTTGTAAATCAGTAGTTGTGTTTATGCACATTTTGAAGCATCACATGAAATGACAACTTTATTATTCAATTTAATTCACAATTTCTATGAAGAAAAATTCACTTCTATGAAGCTCATGCTTATAATGAATTATAACTTTATAAGTTTGTATTAAGTATATAATTTATAATTGAGTTATATTTAATTATAAGCATGAGCTTCATAGAAAATGTTACCAATTTTATTTTATTTTTACACTTGCTTGGGGTTGTTTTGGACCTTTTCTTTGCAAAAATAACCCCAAAAAAGGCTTAATGCGAATGATGGGAGATGGAAACACATTTGTAGAATAAACTGACATATCAAACATTTCACCCACGTGACTCCATTATGCTTGCTTTGTTTACTGTTGGTTACTAAGTTACCAATACTACAGTCAGCCACTCCTAATTTGCACCCAATTTGCATTTGGGACTTTTTCCCACTTTTGTGAACTTTGAAGAGATTCACTTCACGTTAGAATGGACTCCCAGCTAACGATTCAACCACTAACTTATAAAGTTAGACACATTAGATAAATCAATTGAGTAAATGACTCAATGATTTTAATAGGCCTATACATAAAAGTATCTTAAAACTTTTGTTGAAAATTTATTTTAGCAGCACGTTTCTTTGAAAGTCAATAGTTGCTTGATAATAGTAATTTGATAAAGAACTGGACTGCACTAGTCATGCTGTTTGTTTGAAGAAACAAGGCCGGGACACCCCAAGCCAAAGCCAAACAAACAGTGCAGATGAAATCCAACTGTGTTGTCGCCTCATGCCGGCTTGTGTCTCGACCAAAAAGTTTCCCATGAACACACCAAACGGATGACAGCCGACTGATTCGAGAGTGTGCATTCTGTGCACCCGTGGGTGGCAGTAATCGGTTTTCATTCACAACGGGAAACTGGAACTTCCACATGCAAAGCATAAACAAAGCAGCGTTTAGTGCCATTAACTCACCACAGAGTGAGTTATAGATTATTAGAGTTATAGATTATTAGATTATCAGACACATTTGCTCCTGCAAATGTGTCTGATAATCTAATAATCTATATTGTTTGCAAATATTTGAGACATTTTGTGAAATTACAGCCGGCCTCTTTGAGTTCCTTTTTGACCTGAATTGTTTACTTACTACGTCACTTCACTACTTTACACTCACGCTCTGATTCGTTACTAAATAATCTCTTTAACTGATGCAGATTTGACATGCTGAATTGGGCCAATGAGCTCTGACATTAATCTGACGAGAAACGACGTGTGGAACACATCAAACTAACTAGCTGGACCATCACTAACTGACAAAGCCCAACAGCAGACTGTCAGCTGGGTTTGTCCTGGCCTTTACAATAATTCATTTAAGCTCTGATAGCTGCATTGTATGTTGTAATAATAATAATAATTTCTATGTTAATAATAATAATAATAATAATAATAATAATAAAAATAATTCATCAAACTCTGCTAGCTGCATTGTATGTTGTATTGATAATAATTTGTATGTTGTAATAATAATAACAACAAAAAGCAATAATTTGCATTGTATGTTGTATTAATAATAAATATGATCTCAAGACATTTAGAAACCAATAACTGAATTGATTAAAATTGTATTATGCTTTATTTTGTATGTTTTTTGTCTTGGTATTATGTTGCAAGCTGATATCTGATGTAAAATCCTGTAACCATTTGAGAACCACTTGTATACATGATCTCAGCAGTAATTGGCCTTAACGCACCACACAGTTCATGTAAAATGAATGGAGCAAGAGAAGAAACTCACTTCATACAGCATTTGTGTTGGATGTGTCAGCTGGAGCACCTTCATGTGTGTTTAGAGGAGTGTGCTTCTCATCTTCGTCAATTGTTTGCTTCTTTCTCTTCTTTTTTCTACATGGTCTATATCGTTTACTGTGAAACAAAACACAAAGAACATTAAAACCTGAAAAGACTTTAACAAACAGACAGAAAATGTGATAATGTATCTACTCACTGTGTACAGACGCATATGAAAACAATGAGCAGAATCAGAAACACCAATCCTGCGACCACACACGCGATGACTATTTTCCTTCGCTCTCCGACATGGAAATCAATATCAAGATATTCACACCTTGAACCAATATATCCTTTTTCGCATCTGTGTAAATGTAAATACAGTTCAATTATTCAGCATTTTCTTGAGCTGTGATTGGTCGGCTGCTGGACAGGTCAAAGTCTCACCTGCATGATGGCGTGTTCTGCTCCTCCACGAAACGGCAAACACCATGAATGCAGTAATGCTTGTATTCTTTTGTACAGGCAGAGAAGTGTCCGCTCCATTTCTGCTCATCTTTTGAATCTGTATGAAAGTCAAAAAAAGAGGGGTTTTTATGCAACAAAACAAAAGTGTAATACATACATTTTTCTTTTTTTGTATGCAAAAATATTCCAGTGTAAATTTTTTTAGCAAAAAAGAAAGAAAAACTGATGGTGAAAAATTAACAGTGCAGCTCCATTATCAATCTTAAGCGTAATTCAACTTTACACTTCCACAATCTTTCAAACTACTAGTTTTAGGTCACTTGTGGGCTTTTAATCATTAAAAATAAAATAAAACTTACGATCACTTAATCTTTTATATACATTTTATGGGTGTAGGTCAAATGTAAAAACAAAACATCCATATTTTAACATTTTGTTTTCACAAAAGTCATGTAAAACACAATAAAGTCGATATTTGCATTTAAAAAGTGAATATAATACAATTTTTGTGAATTTAATTTGTGTTGGACAAAAACATAGGTCTCGTCCTTGACCATTGCTGGTATTAATGTGATTTTTTTTAATGTCTTTATCTTTTTTGTCATTTTGATAAAAGAAAACATTGGCTAAAGATTATATTAAAGAGTTATTATTGTGACTTTTCGTATTTTTATTCTTAAACATGCAAGAGTGGAAAATGATGAGGAAAAATCATTTCATGTCATTTTTTTATATAATATGGACCCAAGTAAAACATATCCAAGCAATGATTTGTGAAGTATTTTATGAGTTGTATCTAGCAGGATACATTGCCTTATTAGCATATAAAAAAAAAGGACCAAGTCATTATGATTATTTAAAAAACTGCAGCTGAAAAATGTGATTCTGGCTTCCCCTCTTATTTTAATACTTACCAAACATATTTAATTACTAACTTTACTTTGTTTTTTGTTTATGACTGTTACAATTAATAATAAATGTTAATTTTGAAATATTATCTCTGAATGAGGACTAAATGACCGCAAAACGTAAAACTAGCAGAAGTGAGAATACAAATGAAATATTCAAGGTCACCCAACTGATCAATTAAAAATGTTATCAAATCACCTGACAGCTAATAATATATTGTGGTATTGAGCATCTCTAAAACCCATTGCAATGTAACCACAGTAAATAGTATATGCAATGGTATAACCTCATCCACAATATTATGTCACTAAAAAAGCTAATTGTAAAGGCCAAACGCAGTTCAAAGGATTGTGTCAGAATGTTCTACAAATACTGAAACCTGAGCTGTGACTTCAGAATGAACTAAAAGTTGAATGGGAAAGCATCTAATTACCACCTCTGGCCACACGCAACATGATCTGACTTAGTCATAGAGGATTACCTGCTATACAGACATGCTAAACTCGAGCTTGGAAGCAAATAAAATTAAATAAAAAAATTTTAAAAGGTTTTGGAAGCTACCAAGAAGCTGAATTGTTACCACAAGAGTCCAATTTTTCTTTGTGAACAGATTACAACGCTCTGCATGCTAAGCAATTGCATTTGACAGATTTTTTTTTCTAGTGATCAAATAACTCCAGCAAAACTTCATGCTTTCAAAAGGATTTTTTTATTTTAATATCCTATTTATCTCTTCAGCAGGTGGTCACGCTATCAAACCTTTCATGTCATGCTCAGGGGAAACCCATTTTTTACAACACAACAGGGGGAAAGACCGTGTTACATCTCACGTCTTCAAAGTCAGTGGTAGTCAGACTCACCGCAGCTTCAAAAAATATGCTTTTTGCATCTTTGAAAAAGCTGAAAAACATCGCGGCCATGATTAACTAGTTCTGGGAAGCACAGGTAGGGGCGCCTTTGACATTTACCTGTGCAGTTGCTGCTGTTTGCATGGTGCTCGCAGGACACAGTCCCATTCGCTGGGGCTTTTGTGGCATTCCATTCAGCCTGGGAGTGTTTGCATAGGACAACAGCTGAGGATAGACAACAAACAAATCACAGGTGGCACCATGCATGCATGTGTGTGGCATTAGACGGCTCTGCAGGATTCCAGGCAAATGCTATACTGGATCATGAAGGCCTTTTGATTGTGGTTACACTTTAAAAACCCTCCCACTGCGATTAACCAATAGAATGTCTACTAATGGATAAACTGAATTCCAGTGCTAAAAATAGAAGACTTCCATAATAGTAGCTACGAAAGTCAGAGCGTATATTTTGGTATTATTCAAACACTTATTGTAGAAAGCATAGTAAAATCAATGTACTAGTAGTATGCATGTAAGGGTACTATTTTAGTAGCACTTGTGACTAACCTGGCACAGTTTTTTAGCTGCAAGTATATTTATTTAGCTAAAAGTATCAATTTAAGAGTCCTTTTGGTAGAAATTGAACACACACGTGGTGTACAATAACATACAACGATATCCCAGTGCTAAAAATAGTAGTAAAACAGAAAGAGGCTCCACAAAAGGCGCGCCCACTCTTTATGTCACGAGCGCATTCACAAATGCAAGCAAATTAATAAAGAGAGCTGTTAAAGAATGAAAACTTGGCAAACTGGTTCTACTGCTGTCTAAGGTGTTGTAAAATACAGAACAAAACCCAGGGAAAGGCGTAGAATACAAAGCAACAATGGTTGAACCCTACCTGAGATTATTGCAAAAATGAACCTGCGCGTCCTGTCCATTTGTAACTACGCGTGCACGTCAACGCGAAAACGTCAACCTCCGTGCTGCTTTAGATTCAGATGTCATCTCGGTTAATATGTTAAACGACTAGTGTGACTTTTTAGCAGTCTTCTCAAAGTTTTCCTTCTGTTTTCCCCAAGTTTGGGGAACACTGGCTGGTTGTCTAGCGATTAGTAGCTGAACTGTTCGTGGGAGGTGCTTGAGGGTTTACTCCGCCTTTTTTTCCTGTGAATGAACATTCATTTTGTCTTAGGTATGCTTAGGTAGGGTTTAAGTATATTTGAACATGCTTTATGTAGTAAGCACACTAAAATAAGTGTAATAGTAGATTAAATGCGTACTATTACAGAGCTATGGGACTAAGCTGGTCCAGTAAAGGTAAACAAAAAGTACACTAGAGCTGGTTTAGCCTACATCTTTTTTTACATTTGTATCTCAGTTATACTACAAATAAACATGAACTGATAGTTTAATCACTTCTTGTAGCATATTTTGCTCAATTTACCAAACCATTATTTCAAACAATGACACATTTCTAAACTTTACACAAAAAACTTCAAAAAGTTTAAAGAGATAGTTCATCCTTGACTTGCTCCATACCAGTTTGAGTTTTTATTTGAAGAAAAAGTATTTGATTTTGAATAGAGTTTGCGGTTTGTGTTCTGAGAGAATCGAGAATTGTGTCTAATGGAGAAAAACTGTGTTGCCAATAATGATTGCAATATTGTTTTTATTGACATTTTACCCCCATTGTAAAACTTTTCAACCACAAATGCACATTTTACTTAATTGAAATGAAGGAAGGACAATGAATATTTAGCTGACCTTCAGGTTAACTTAATATTGCACATTTATGAAACTTTTCTTTCCCCCACACAAAAATATTTTGAAATCAAATAATTACTGTCAGCTTTATACTGTAGACCACCAACTGGAAACCCCTGGACTCTAAACAGTACAGCAGTAGGCAAGGAATTGCAGAAAAATGTAAAGAGAGAAAGACAGAGGCTAAACTCATGTTCAGTAAAAAAAAGGATTTTTATTGAGTGCTGAAAAATCATTGACCTAGCATCACACACAATCTTAAAGCGGAGGAGTACTCAGCTCTGACAACTTGTTGAAAAAACAAACAAATACAATCTCAGAAGAAAGATGAAAAGAAAAAAACAAAGTCTGAACGTTTTCAAGCTGTTATTGAACCACAAGGGGGTGGTCAAAATATTTCAGACAGGGAAAAAGAAAATATTTAGTGCTGTCGAATTCATTTGTTCATATGTTTACTGAGAGAATACTTAAAGCATATTTAAAATCTGCTACAAATAACCATTTAACTAAACTATCAGTATAAATTAACTTGTATATAGCTGCAGAAAAAAATAACTGTAAACTGTGTACTCAATGTTTACTAGTCCATACATTGATGCTAGAATACTTACAATAAGTATAATTAAATATGTTCAAGCATTCTTAATAAAATTAAAGGCTTGTTTGTAAACAGCGTCAAGTTTATGTGTTCATATATTAAACTAAGCACACATTTCCTTGTAATTTAATGTCTCATTTGGCTACAATTTTTGTGAGTAATCAGTTATTCAAAATATCTTCTTCAGTGTTCCGCAGAAGTTAAAAGTAACCATTTACCATTGCTATGTATTACTATGCTACAAGTAACAATTTAACTAGTAAACAGTACAAGTAAACTTGTAGTACAGTTGCAGAACACACCAATAATGTAATATATAATTCTTTACTGTTACTAAAACTTAATTGTATACTTTAATCAACTATAAAGTGTGCAAATTGAGTACCAATGTGTACTGAAACAACACAATTGCTTGCATACACTGATTGTAGTACACTTACTACACAAAGCATACTTGGTGTACACAAGTATACCTAAAATTATTATTTAATGATTTATTTATTTTGCTTTTTATTTGTGAACTGTGTATTATTGTTTACAGATTAAACTAAGAACAAATTTGTATCATTTTGCTTCATTTATCATTATGCTTCCAAAAACGACTTACATTATTACTCACAATTCTTATTTTTACTAACAGCGAGTATAAAATGATATTACTGGAAGAATACAAAATATTGTGTGCTATTGTCAATGAACAAACATGTGAAAATAATAATCACATCATCATATTTATGTGTCCTTGACATAAAACCAAAAAGTAAAATGTCTTGATTGAGAGATTCAGATGAGTAAGAAGAGCCAGATGAGAAGCCAAAATCTCTGAATCTCCTCATGTTCTGTGATAGTGGCTGTAATGAAGCTGCTGGAGTGCGGGATTTTGGGATTCCTCCTGGTAGACGGAGATGTTGTGTGGTTGGCAGGAGTTGCCAGATTCTGCTCTCCTCATCACACAAGCTGTGTATTGAAGTGCCACTGTAAACAACGAGCCCTTCAGCATCTGCCACAGCAGGACTCACTGCTCTCGGCCATCACCGTCCAGATAAACTGAGCTTTCTGCAAAATGTGCTCATGGTACAGACAGATTGCATTATTCTTGATGATTTTATGAATTTAGAACTGCACAAATAATATAATAGAGAACAACAGTAAAAAAATAACAAAAAATAAATATATTTTGTTAAACAAGGAGATGAAAATTATTGATTTTCGACAGCTTGTTGTGTGTGTAAGTTTGTTTACACAAATTAAAAATATATCCCAAGTTTTACATCCTTTGGCAAATCATATATATAGTAGTCAACATAAGTGGATCAAAAAAGATTTTCAAAATTGTCCTAAGACAAAAATGGGTGTTGTTCAATACTTTTAGGACTTTGATGAAAGGTTGTAATCCATTTCAAATGTTTACTACTGTATATGGCAATATGATATAAAGTCTAGTCATCTCAACTTGCATCAATCAAACTGACTACGAATAATAAGTTATACAAAGTAACAAAACTTTGTATCATACACTGTAAAAACTTATATGACAAAGTTGAAAATATGCAATACATAATTATGATGTCAAAATCATGTCATGAAATGTCAATTATGACAAATCAAAATGGACAAAACCAATTGACATAAATAGGTCAAATAACGAGGTTAAATTGTTAAAATTGCGATTATAATTTGACATTGTCAACTAACAAAAATGTAACTAAGACAGAAAGACATGTATGAAAAAATGAAAAAATAAAAAGTAGTGTTTTTGACAACAATTAGATTATGACAAAGCCATGGTTCTCATAGAAACTCAATGTGTGATTTTGAAAACAAAACAAATTGTAAATTATAAGATAAAACATTATTGCACAGGTTGAAATTATGAAAGGGTCACCATTTTCAAAATTATGACATAATATTCACACCTATTGAATATAAAATCTTCAACCAACAGGCTATAGCAAATAAAAGGCTAAACATATCACAAACGAAAACCTCAACAAAAATCTATCTGTAATGCAGTTTTCATTCACTCACTTGAAGTGTCCTCCAAAACGATCTGAACAGCGGTGAATATCGCCGCCTGCTGGCCAAATCAACACACTGCTGGCCTTTGAGTCAGATTAGGCAGCAAAAATTAAACTCCAGATATTTACTTGAAAATCTCTACGAACAGTTTTAAAATCCCCTTAGCAAACAAAGCTTTATTTTTGGGGTGAACTATCCTTTTAACATTAACAGCTTCTCTATTGTGGATGATTCTGCAGAGTGAATAAAAAGTAACTAGGCATCAACTATTGGTTTAATTGGCAATAAAGTAATGGTAATGACTTGGCTTACTGGTAATGAAGTTCATATTTGTTTCCTGGCTGATGCACTGGAAATATGAAATCCTATTTACTTTCATATACTAAGAGACTGTTTTCACCATGACTGCAGTGATCCTAAAAGTTCTGTAGCCAATTAACATGGAATATTACTTGTTTTAAAATAAAGTTATATGTTAATGCAAAGAGCTTTCAATCATTTTAAATGCTAAATGTTTGTATGATACAACTTGCCATATTCTAGCAATCCTCCCTGACATTTAAACAAATTCAAAAGATTATTAGCCTTAGTCTAGCAATATTTAATCCAGCTGTTCTCAAATAAAGCACCCCACATGTTTGAGTGCTCCACCACAGACTCCCAGTGAATGCACAGGCAGTAACAAGTGCACTTAAATGTAGAACTCTTATATCTGCGCTTTGACAGGAATCTAAAGTCTACCTCTTAAAAAAAAAAAATGTATCTAAATGTAGCCAAATGCAGCACTTGAACACACAGATGTGAATCACACAGCCAGAAAATGACTAGGAATCAAAGGGCTTGATTGCTACAGCCGGCCTGCACTGAGAATAATAATGAATCACTTGAAAACGTCAAATAAAGAAGAAGAAGAAAAAAAAAAAGTTCAGACTAACGAGAATTTTGTTTCAAATCTGTTTATTTAACAGATATAAAATGGATTAAATCCGGCCAGTGTTGTGCATAAAGTATTAAACACGTTCTTCAGAGGTTATTCTTGATATTTCGAATAATAAATATGATTTTTTTTATAAATAATAAAAAGGTTGATTTTATATTAATAGACATTTGATTCAAGTTTTTAAGTGTTCCCTCACATTAAATAATCTTACAGCGAAAATATTTACTCCCTGATTCTCCAGTGAAAGCAGTCCTTTGTAAAAGATCACTTGCATCCCGCAGCTTGTGCATCAATCAGAATGTAGAATGCAAATGAGAAGGCGGGCAACTTGATGTGTTTATCAGACGGCAGCTCACGTCCCGTCAGTGGAGGAAGAGTTCGCTCATCCACCATCTTCAACAGTTCTCCATTCAGCCGAACAGACCTGGACGCAGACAAAATGAGTGATTTAACAGTCTTGAGGTTCTTACTATGATAACTAATGATGAGAATTTTGGGATAAAATGTACATGAATGTATAATGGAATAGTGTATATCTTGTAACACAATTTCTATAAAGATTTACATGCAAAGTAGCAAATTTAAGGTAAGAATTGATAAGATTTAAGAAATTGCATAAATAATTAGCAAATAAAGTATTGTTTTCATCCCATGTGTTCAATAGAACAGAATTGTTGCTCTGTGAAAAACTAGTGCAAATTATTAATAAAACTGGCTATCCTCATTGAAATGGTGGTAGTTTTATTTATTAAGGCAAAAAAATCATAATATATTGAACCCAAGTCACATAAGTGATGATTGGATGCAAACAAATTAATCAAACAATTTGTTCAACTAGTTTGACAAATGTGTTACATTTCCATGTTTTCTAACCATAAAATATATAAATCTGTGCATTCAGTTGAGATTAATAGTTTAAGCTATGTTTACATCCTCATATTTTTAAATGAGCATTCCTGAATAGTCATTACAAATATTTGGAAGGAAACATAGCATAGCATAGTATAAGCTACCTGTAAAGCCTGACATATGAAATAATAATCCGATGTTATTTTTTTTGAAAAGGCAACAGCTTCTTGAATCTTTTGCATTTGTGGTTTTTTAATTGAATCATTAATATGCCTAAAATGATTGGGATTTTTATAAAGGATACTAAAAGATCTTTTACTTGTAAATAAATTTGCAATCTCTAAATTATGCAACAGAGGGCATGTGGCAGATTGCGTATAACCTGTATTCAGCAAAGTTTTGATCATGTTCATAATTTAAGCAAGAAACAAGCTAATTAAATAAGACAGCCTAGAGTTTCAGCTGACAAATTAGAAATTACCCATTAAAATGTACACAAAAAATTGCGTAGTCATTTTAATAATATGAGGTCATAAAAGTGCATTAAATAGATCAAAATTCTATCAAAATTCCGTCGTCATTTACTCATCCTACATGTGGTCCAAACCTGTTTGAGTTTATTACTTATGTTGAACACAAAAGTAGATATTTTGAAGAATGCTGGACAGCAACAGCCATTGACTTACATACTTTTTTTTCCATGGATGTCAATGTACTATGTATTTGTACTATGGATGTCAATAGCTGCTGGTTAGCAACATTCTTCAGAATACCTGCTTTTGTGTTCAACAGAAGAAAGGAACTCAAATAGTTTTTCAACGAGTGTAGGGATGAATAAATGACAGAGTTTTCACTTTTTGGTTTAAATATCCCTTTAAGTGCACTAAAGCATGTGACAACTGAAAAGATGATAGTACTGTGCTGGCAAACAGATTTTCGGGAGAACATTCCACACATTGTGAGATTATGAGCCGTTACCTGGAATAAAGACCTTGTTCACCAGCCTCATCTGACTGCAGCACGAACGCTTCAATGGAGCCATTGGCCATATGAGCTGGAAGACTAATCGTGGCTTCATTTTTGTTCATGTTTAAGGCAAATAAGGTCACAGCGCCTTCTTTGTATTGTGTGCTGGAGAAGAAGAAAACAAATGCCATGTCAAAAATAAGTTAGGCTTTGTTTCATTCAGTTTAAAATAATTGTGAAAAAAAAGTACCTCTTTTTGTTTGTGCAGTGGAGATAAACCCGTACTGGTTTCTTTAGTCCTGAATTCACAGAAACGTCTGCTTTTAAGACCTCTTGACCAACAAGCCTTTTGTAGAGCAATGATAGCCAGTAATCCTGATTTATGAATACAAAATGTAATGTTAAGAAAAGCAAAACATATGTATAAAAAATTATAAAATAAAAAGTAAATTAAAATCAACTTAAAGTACAATTCTATTTAAATTCTATAAAAATTATTAAATTCAAATTAAATGTAAACAAATTATTATATTATAATTATTATTAAATTAAAACAAATCAAAATAAAACAAAATGGAGGGATTTACAAATGGAGGGATTTACACTTACTGGTAGAGGATCAAGGTTATCATCCACTAAATGGTACGTGCCAGAACCAATTAAAACCTGTCTGATAACAACATCCAAACCAAGCTTAGCAGCAAGACCCAGTTTGTCCAGCCACCTTAAATAAATAAAAAATATATACTCATTAAAAAATAATACACCAAATATTAATAATGAATATATAAAGGGAGATAATTTTTATTATTTTTTTTGAGATATGGATGATTTTATTCAGAAGGGATGAATTGTTTTAAAGTGACAGTAAAAATTATTTATAATGTTAGAAAAGATTTGTATACATTTTATATGAATTAAAAACCTCTGAAAATATGCATTGGGAAAAATGGCATTAAAATAATAAAATGCTTCATGAAAATCAAATCAGCACATTAAAATGACTGGATGAATGATAACAGAAGCATGTTAATATTTAAACTTAAATTGTTTTGCATTAGAACAGATGGTAACTTATGTGATAACAACAGAACTGTCATTTTCTTATTTGTTTTCTATATTTCATTGTTATCATTTTCTTCACAATCTTACAAACATTCATCTTAATTGGCATGAGATGAATAAACGTCCTCACATGAAGCCTGCCACAAATGCGTCAGAGAGACCAATGGCACCTCCACCATATGCTGAACTGGTCTCTCCCAGCCAAACCTTCTTCCCAGGAGAAACAGATTCAACCATCTGAGAGCACAGTTTACCAGTTAATTCACTTCATTTATCTCATATCTCTCTCTGCTGAACGTCACAGGAGAGCTCCAGTTTTAATACATTATGCAGAATTACTCCAGTACCTCGAGGACCTCATTAATTTTTGTTGCCAGAGAATCGAGCACTTCAGGGTCAAGAAAATCCTCTAAAGACGTGTCTCGACCGTTAACATAATAGCTGTTTAAGAGAAAAAAACATGATCAACTTAATGAATCATAAAAAATAAAAAATAAAATAAAATCATAACTTACTGATGCCAGGTGCATGCATTAATGACCTTTCCTCCAGTCTCTAAAAATCTGTAAAAGTGAATAAATATTTAACCAAATTAACTTTCTTTGGAAACTCGACGAATGCATTAGTAAGACAAGATGCTACTTTTCAAATATTGTTATAAAAAGCGTTTACCCATTTAACAAATCCTTGCGGTGATCTTTTGGTTGACTAACATCTGGTCCATAAAGTCCTGTTGAGTTGTAGATCGCTGATTCCTGAAGAATTTGATGCAAATGCACGAAATCCTGACCGAGTTGAAATCCATCCACTCTGACCCCAGCTTTCTTTTCATAGCTGTTGGGCTCTAACATGAGATGAAGGACTGTGTTAAATAAACTGCTCAAATTTGAGAAACTGCAATGACATATAAACACAGATAAAAGTGTAAAATTATAGAAAGGCTTTCTAAATAAAATAAACTGAATACAGAAAATAGTATAAAGAAAAAGATCAAAAATATGCAGACAGATCATTTGACTAATGCAATAAACAAAAAAGCAGTAGCTTAAGATTGTTTAATGCTCTATTAAAGCATAAAAAAATTAATAATAAAAATAAATAATAAAGTATGTAAATAAATATATTTAAAAAGATTTCTAAATAAAATAAACTGAATAAATAAAATAGTACAAAGAAAAAGAAAACAAATGACGCAGACAGATCATTTCCGTAATGACTAATGCAATAAACAAAAAAGCAGAGTAAACGTAGCTTAACTTTGTTTAATGTTGTATCACAGTGTTCAAATAAATAAATAAATATTGTAAATAAGTCAACGAATTAAATAGAAATAAGTAAATAAACGAGCAAAAAAAATACATGCAAATATTTAGAGGCCATAAAATTAAAACAGAATGAACAGTATATAGTGGAAAGAAATTGAACATAACATGGGAAAGAATAAAACAAATTGGACAAGGACCTAATTTAAAGTAAAAAAAAAAAAGGGTAAATATTAAATCAAATAACGAAATTAAATAATGGCACAAATGCTTTCGTAAATTTTGCATATGAAAGTGAAATTCCAATAAGTACAAATTACGTGAAACAATGTCAAAATGTCTGTGTCCATGCCTTTATGTTTCACTGCACATATGAAACAGTGGGTTTGTGTTGATTGGTAAATATCACTTTTATTGTTGAGGCAAATAATAAACTAATAATCTTATCATAATTCAAAACGGGAGCATCAGCACACGCATAAGCTAAAAAAAATAAATCAAAAAATCTAAAGAAATGTCCAGAATCCTACCATTGCCCAGCTCCCAGGACATCACATACTGCCTGGACTCACAGTATTTCAGCAGCAGTTCTGCATTCCCACTGTCCCAACAGTTTCTGCTGGTTCGCAGCAAAGCATTCAAACCAAATATGAGCTCCAAACCAGAACAGTTTGCAAAAGAGTACAGCAGGTCCACGGCATCTTCTGCGAGAAAGACAGACATGGGACATTATTATATTTGGAAACAAAAAAGGCAAATTTATAAATTCAATTCATCTTTAGCACTTTTTACAATGTAGATTGTGTCAAAGCAGCTTAACATAGATGAAGTTCAGTCTTCAAGTTCAGTTTTGTGTAATAATGTTAATGTCACTGTCGTAAGCCGAAACACTGAAGAACTGAACTCCAACGATGCGCAGCTCCGCTAGTTCCAAAGTGGTATTAAGTGATCTCAGAAACAGAATATATAAATGACACACAGATTTATTTATAACTGCTGTTCATTTTTTTCCATATTCTTTTATCTTTTTATGTTAGGGTTCCCATACTTTTCCAGACTTAACTTTTCAGTCTGCAATATTTATATGGCCTCAATTGTAGGATAAGATTCAGATAGGTTGTAATGTAAACCAGTGAGCACTTTGTGACAGTACAGTGAATTTTACCATGAATATCAGATCATTTTTTAATCTATAGCACTCGTTAATATGCTTTATTTAATGTATTCATTATTCATCAGGACAGGGATTTTGTATTTAAAATGATATGACCATAAATAACTTCTGGTAAAGTATTTTAAAATACAACTAACAAGTATGTTGCATCAGGGGTCAGAATCTCTATGCATATTATTATGTTGCCAAATAATTCAATTAACAGCAAACCCAGTCATGTTAAAAGCAGAGCATTTTATTAAAACTGCACTGGCAAAATGACACATCATTCATTTTTGTCATGTAAATAACTGCAAATCTAGACAAAAAGGAGGATGTTCAAGTATAAATGACCAGGCTAAAATCCTTTGACTTTGCTT
>CAIGQW010052715.1:3260010-3275959 GCA_903798125.1 Danio choprae | reverse complement strand
CTGAAATGTCTTTAAAAAAACTATAAATTATTAATTTTTTTAAAAACATTCGTGTTCACGAGATGAATTAAATTCTTATGGGTTTGGAACAACATGAGGGAGTGAAAACATTTATGACAGCATTTTTATATCTGGATGAACTGAACCTGTAAAAAACCATTTAAACTCATTTAAATTAAAAAATGTTATTGGCTTCAAGTAGGTCTGATCTGCACTGCCATAGCAAGGCTACATCATCACTGATTTATTTATATTTAGACATTTTTAATTTTGTATATTTAAAAACTAGGAAAAATTATGTGAGAAAAAAAAATTAATTTTCCCCCATACTTTTTCAATCCTGCAAATTGTTCAAATTAAATTCCATATTTTTCCAAACTTCGAATGAACCCTGTTTTGTGGCAGCGGGACTTTAATTCATATTGCCATTACAGAACATTGTTTTTCATACTGACTCATAAAAAACTCCCCAAACAGAAGTGGAGTTAAACTTACCAGAGAATTTCGTGTTGCGGTATTTTCCGTCCAGTTCCTCCAGAAGTAAGGACTTTGACTGTAGGACCCATTCCTGCTTTAACCATTTTTCCAGCAGTGGAGGCAATTCAAGTCTCTTACATACATTTTCTGATGAAATAATATTAGATGTGACTGACTGAATTAATGAATAAAACATTAAAGGCATTAATAAATAAATAAAATGCATAGATACTTAAATGCATACATGCATAAATATATAAATAAATGCATGGAAAAAAGTATGAATAATTAAATACATACACAAACATTTATGAAATGAGGAAGTTTAAACAACATTTTATAGGGTCATTCTCTGTCAAATTTCAAATATTTCCCAATCTCAATCAATCTGTATATACTGATTCAAGCATAATTTGTGTACCAATCAATTCTTGGAAATCAATTTCTTTTTTTTAAATGCTTGAATTCAGAATAAAAGAAGAACATAGCCTTGGGGTTATCGTGCAGAACCTTGAAAATAAGATTAATAGTTAGAGACAGTAAAAAAGTAAAAAAATAAAATAAAATAAAAAAAAAAAGAAGAAATTATATAATAATAAATAAAAATAACATTACAATTACATTTAAACAAATAGACAAGCATCTAAATACAAGATTTGCCATCTAAAATTTTCTTTAAATGTTTCAGGAATCTTAGTTTTTTTATGCTTTATAAGATTTTAGCGGTAATTGTTAGTGTGTCCCAAGGGAATTCTCAGAAAAGTGATGGCTTAAATAGATAGTTGAACAAAAGTTGTCATTATTTACCCATCCTACATTAGTTCCAAACCTATCCGAGTTTCTTTCTTCTGTTGAAAAGCTAAAATTTTGAAAAAACCTGGAAACCTGTAACTATTGACTTTATTATTGAGTATTTGTTTTTCCAACGATGGATGTCAATGGTTTCAGGTTTGAAAAGATATAAACATTCTCTTAATCCATATCAGTGAATCTCCTTTCGGAGTATAGAATCAGTGAATCTTTCATATCTTCTTTTGTGTTCAACAGAATATAGAAACTCGTTTGGAACTACTTGAGGATGAGCACTGTAAATAGCAAGTTCATTTTCAGTTTTGGGTGAACTAAGCAAATACATCAACAGCAGATGCAACAGGTTATGCAGGGGCACTGTAGTATGCAAGGAATGTCCAGAATGGTCGTGTGAATCAGTTTACTGTTCCTCCATTAAAGAAAAACTGGAATCATGCCGTTAAAGTCAGATGATAGCACAGAGCACAACACAGACCGCTTACTCAGCCAGAGGATGTGGTTTACGAAGCTGTAAGTCATGTTTTGACCCTAAGAAGAAAAAAAAAGTACCTTGAAAAGCGCTGCTGCTGTTTTCTCTATCTTGTTGCAAATAATATCTTCCGCGTGGGCTGAATTTCAGAAAATCTTGTTTGGTGCCTCCAAATCGCAGAAACGCTGGGGTCAAGGCTTTGGCGAGGGTTCTTAACTTCGGTGAACTGCAAATAAATATCATGTCATTTATTTATTTGAATGTTTCGTCACTCCGTTTACTTGAAGCGTTAAAACTACTTACTTTAGTAGGTTCACAAACTTCTCCTCAGTTAATAAACTCGCATCAATTGCCACGGAGAGAAACCTTTCGTCCACCCGTCGGGCAACACGGGATAAGTCCACACCAACGTATACTGACTGACCAACATCATCCACAGATATCACTGTTTTAGCCTCGACGTAAAACGCGTCAAACAAAAGAAGAGCGAATATTATTGTGGAAAGCGCTGTGGCTGCTGACTTCATCTGTTCAAACTGGCGGTGTCCTCATTCACTGCAGCAGTTTCATCCGAAACACGCAGGCGAATGTATTAACCCAGAGATACTTCCTCATTTCTTGTTAGACTGATAAAACAAGGAATTGGTTTATGACTAAAGAATTTTTTAAATCTCACGGCAGCGGTTGATGGGCGTAGCTTCTCGACGATTCCTTCATTTGCATACGCGCGCTGATTGGCTGGAACTCATAATAAAAGAGGTTGTTTCTTCATCTTTGGTTGTAAAATCTTTATGATACAAAATAGCATAATAAGTAAACAGAGGTGCTACAAGTTGACTTCCACTTTTATTTCAGCCAGACACGCAGGCACACGGTTGTTTACATGATTACAGGTAGATTCGATATTATACAGGCCATTTACATCACTTAAATACAAATGTACAGATTCTACAACGACGGCAGATCCGATGGCAGCATAAGCAGGTCATTCACCTCCTCCTGCAAGGCTTCTGCTTTTTCTGTTAATAACATCTGAAAATGAACAGTGGAAAATAGTTACAGAAGTATGGAAAACACCCTCAATCCGGTTTGACTGACAAGTTGACAAAAGAGACATTTCCTGAAAGCCTGGTCAGTGTTTTGTATATAGTGACAGTGAATTTGTCATGTCAAAAGTGATTCAAAATCAACACATTTTATAAAAGACTGTCTCTATTATCTTTATCTTGAGACATATGACAGCAATCATGTGAGTAAATGCGTTTATGGTGCTTTTATGATAAGTCTGCATCTTTTGTGAGGCCTGACATCAGCATTTGATTTTAATGCATGGGGGAAAAAGCCTATTAAAAAACCAAACCATATTTCTTTGTTCCATAGAAAAATCGTGTATATTTGGTTGAGGTGTATTAATAGGTACTTATACTTAGACTATTAGTATATGACTAATATGAGTAACAAAAAGACTTAGAAAAACAAATGTGTATACAAAAAGTTGCATGTAATTGTGCAAAATGTATTATTGCTATTACTAAAATAACTATGTGTAACATGTAACATTTTGTGTGTTCCACAAAAATATATACTCATGTAAATTTGCCATACAGGTGATAAATGATGACAGCTGTTGTTTAAAATTTATTTTACAGTGGGGTTTTTTCTGTGTAATTATACATGTATGTATTATGTATATGAGTCTTATAATGAGCATTAGTATTAGAATGTTTGGTATCATATTAGTTGTATGTAATTACGCACAATGTATGGAAAAATGACAAATAGCTATTACTACTATAACTATATGTGTAGTATAACAAGGACAGCCTAAAATAAGGTGTTTTAATTTAGCATAAAATTTATTTTAAATAAAAAAATGTTGAAGTGCAATTTTGCTATATAATGCAATACTATACTTACTTTTGCAGATGCAACAATTTGATACGCTTGTTTCTTAAAGAGGTTTTCAATAGTTTGGACCAGAATTTGTGGATCTGCATTGGCTAGATGTGCTAATGTCTTGTATCCAGCACTGTATAGCTGCTTAGCACGATGCTAAATCAAAAGAGAATGAAAAAAATAAGCACACAATTATCACATTAAAGCAAATATTCTGGTCATAAATATTCTACACTTACCTCCAGAACTCCAGACACCTCCATGAGAGGAATGAGCTCAGCCTTCACACAGTAAGTCAATCTCCGGGTCAACTCGGAGAGAAGAGCCTTGTATGCCCAAAACTCCTCCAGCTCCTGAAATGACCAGACAGATTTGATTTAGTACACAAATCAGATCATAACACATAAAAAAATACAGCTGATACAGATACAGTTGAAGACAAATTATTTGATGATATGATTTCTTTCAACACGTTTTAAACACAATAGTTTTAATAACTAATTTATAACTAATTTATTTTGTCTTTGCCATGATGACAGTACATACTATTTTACTAGTTACTTAATTTAACGCAATTAGTAATGCAATTTAAAGACTTAACTACGTTAATTAGCTTAACTAGGCAAGTCATTGGACAACAGTGGTTTCTATTGAAAAGGGTATATAGTTTTTTTAAATATGACTTTCTTCAGAAGGAAAATATAATAGGAAGTACTGTGAAAAATTTTCTTGCTCTGTTAAGGCCAATTCACACCACACAGAAGCACACCAACAAAAAAGTCTGTTGGAGTTTGTTGGATCAGTATGTACCCCCAGACGTCTGATGCCGTTGGTCAGAGTTTATTTTCACTCAACTGAATATGTTAAATTGCTGTTTGTTGTATTGGGTAACGCCTGAGCAGTGTGATATGATTTTTCCAACAAACAGCAACAACCTCTGACTGACAGTTTTTGTTTTCCGCCAACAATCTAAATACAACCACCGACTTGTTTGTTGGTGTTTGTTCGAGTGGTTTGAATTGGCCTTTAAACATCACTTGAGAAATATTTTTGGAAAATATTTTAAATGTATTAAAATAATTGTCTTTAGCTGTATGTAGGCTGATGTGTGTTCTATTATTTTAACAAAATGTGTCTTTCAACCTCAGTGAAGTGCAGCACAGAGGATCCAAAGGCAGACGCTGAGCTGAGGAGAGTCTGAACGAAACCTCTGGTCAGCTGGAATCGTTCGGACACGATCCACAGGTTTGTTTCCTTCAGTAAGGAGAACAGCACCAGAGCCAGATACAACCTGTTCACTACCACAACATCCACAGACTGACACACAGAAACAAAAACATCATGAAATCTACCTCAGATGACGATTCAGCTTTACTCACTGAAAACCATTAGTTTCTTTTCCTTCAGAAAGGAAAGGTTAAGAGTAGATTTAGTATTATTGCCCTGCAAATCCTTTAAGAGGATTAGGATGAAGTAATTTCATATTTATTTCATGGCTAATGTTTAAAAAACACTCAGCTAATGATATCTTTTTACTGCTTTCATTGGATTATTATACCTAGGCTGTTTAATCCCAAACAAAAAATGCTCTGAATCACTTGTATGGTATTGTGAAAAATGAGAGGAATGCTGGTTTCACCAACCTTCCTCACGCTCTGTCCTGCTGCCTTTCTGGCCACAAAACTTTCAGGAACTCCGACCGTGGCGGCCATCTTCTGCTCAGCAGCAGACAAATTTGTGAACTGTGAAAAGAAACATTATAGAATTGAGACTATATAATAACACATTATTCGTCAATGTACAAAATAAATGTTTTAGTTAACTAAAATTAAAACTAAAACAATTAAATAAAAAAAAGAAATGACAGCAAAGCAAGATTTATCTCGTTCATTTAGTTTAATCAGGTGTTCTATAATTAAGATAAAACTAATATACAAAAGTTTTAAATACTGTAAAGACATTTGTGTTAAACATTAAAATAAAAATGTAAAGCATAATAACAAAATATCATTCAAAATATTACAAAAAACTAAATCAGAATCGAAATAATACAAAAATAATGTTATTACACAATGTTATTATTGACAAAAAGTCAATAATAAATGAATCAACTATCTAAAAATAAATAAGTATATATATATATATAATACATCATGTTTTAGATGAAAATATTACTTATTTTACATTATATTATAAATTATTTTACATGATATTATTAATATATAATACATCGTATTATTATAATGTTATAAAAGATTTCTACTTCAAATAAATGAACTTTCCAAAACCGTTTTTTTATCATTGCTAATCATACAAAATGCTTTTTGGAGAACTGGAGACTGGAGTAATGATGTTAAAAACTCAGCTTTGGCAAAACAAAAAAAGTACACAAAAAACTACAAAAAAGAACATCCATTTTTTTTATTGAGTAGTAATACTCCAAAATGTTATTATTTTTTATTGGGGGTTCTTTTATTTAAAGAGATTTCATTCAACAGGATGAAAAACAGTTTTAAACATTTGAAGGATAGGGTATAAGTAAACCAGGTTTAACCTGATGAAAGTGTCCCACCTGCCTGAAGTAGATCATCCAATCCGGTTTGCACTGATGCACCATGTCATACGGAGTAACCAGATACACTAAGTGAAGAAAACTGTTGAGGAGTAAACCCTCCAGCCCTTTTGAGAGGTCTCGATAGAGCACATCACAGTAGTTTAGGTCTACTGAACCTAAAAACACAAGTCATAAATCAAATGGAAAACATTGAAAAACTCTGAATAAAGAAAAATCTCTGAACATTTCAATAGTATCTGGATGCAGCCTTGATGATGCAAGCTGAGACTGCATAACTAAGTGATGCAATGTCAGACACAATGCACTCAATGACGTCACAGTGAGGGGTAGGGTTAGGGGTGGGGTTAGTGAGCACATTAAAAAGCATTGGATGCAGCTCAGATTGCACTGCACCAGGTCTGCATCCAGACCCCTCTCGAAAATTTAAAGGTAACACTGCTACCCTGCGGTAAAACGGAATCCTTCAATTTAAAGGGATAGTATACCCCAAAATTAAAATGTACTCATTATTTACTCACCCTCAAGTGATTTTTTTTCTTCTGTTGAACAAAAAGAAAATATTGTAAAGAAAGCAGAAAACGTGTAACCTTAGTAGAAAACCTTAGTAGATTCCATAGTCTGAAAAACAAATACAATCAAAGTCAATGATTACAGGTTTCCAGCTTTCTTGAAATGATCTTCTTTTGTGTTCAACAGAAGAAAGAAAGTCAAACCGGTTTGGAACAAGCAAAGGGTGAGTAAATGATGACAGAATTCTTTAGTTTTGGTTGAACTATCCCTTTAAGCCCTCAAGCCATGCCCCTATTTCTTCTTTTACCTTTGTATGTGGCTCTTCCAAGCCTGGTGATTTGCAGAATGTTTTGATTATTTCCATCAGAAGAGACTTCGATGAGGTTCTTTTGCTTCAGTGTCTGTATGGACTCCACTGTAAGATCCCACAAACTCTTCTCTGGGCTGACCTGAGCCTCCTGCACGCTGAGCAATGTGCCTTTCATCAAATCCCTCACCTGCTCAACAGTTGTGGTTATCTGAAATGAAAGGAAACAGGTCAGTTTTTGCAATGCTTCATTAGACCTCTTTTTATAGTACATTAAAACATTTGACATACTTTCAGGCCAATGAGAGACAGGATGAGGCTGAGCAGGCCCCGCCCTCCATCATGAAGCAGGTTACTATAACACTTCTCCATTGGAGCACACAGTAGGTTTTTGGCCTGGGAAGAAAATAATTGTTTAGATGCATTAACAGTCACACAAACGGTAAGATTTGGGTTGGTAACATTTTTTTTAAATGATGACCAAGGATTTATTTACTAAAAAAATATTGAAATAAGTAAAAGTATTAATATTGTTCAAATGAAAATAATTTCCGTGGATAGAAAATAAGATTTTCAGCATGATTACTCCAGTTTTTAGTGTGAAATGATTCTTTAGAAATCACTCTAATATGCTGATTTGCTGCCCTAGAAACATATTTTTGTTATTTACATCGACTTAATATTAAATCTTTGATAAATGGAAAGTTCACGAGAAAAGCATAAAACAATATGTAAAACAATTACATTAATCAGATTAATGACAGAAAAACAATTTATAGACCACAAACATATAAATGGGAGTTTAAATGATACAGACAAGCATATTAATGCGAGTAATTAAAATACATAAATTATATTCATATATTCATCATAAATGAAACACTATAATAACAGCAATGTTTTAAAGTCAGAGTGAATTACAGTGTTTATATCTTTGTCCTGCAGGATCAGGATGCTCTCGCCCATGGAATCAATTCCTGCTCGTCCTGCTCTGCCCACCATCTGTTTGTACTGGCTTCTCTTTAGAAAGTCTGCAGCCACATATGGGGACCGCAGAATCACTCTGAGAATAGCCACATGCACATAAGAGATAAGTAAGTATGATCGGATTTAAGAAAACTTCTGCGATGAGAACAGCTGTTGCAAGTATTATGAGTTAAAGATTAGATATTTTATTGTCTGCATCAAATTACATTCCCAAAAGTAATTTTAGAAGCACACAGAATCAAATGAAAGTGTAAACCTGAATTTATCAAATCCATTTTTATTCCCAAAATATGGGTAAAATAATGTTCCATTGTTGTCAATCAGTGTAACAGATATATTTATGCAAAGATGAAACTATATAAGATGATACATATAAAATAAGCTATCATACATTTTAAAATATTTTAAATTTAAAAACTGATGAGTAAAATCTAGTGGTTTGACAAATAATGACAATGTATTAAAGGGATATTCCACATAAAAATGACAATTCTGTCATCATTTACTAATCCTTCACTTGTTCCAGACCTCTCTGAGTTTCTTTCTTTTGTTGAGCAAAGAAAGGTTTACTAAAGAACGTTGGAAAAAACAGTCTTTGACTTCCATTGTATTTTTTGTTCCTACTATGGATGTTAATGACTGCTTTTTCTCTACATTCTCCAGAACATCTTGTTTTTTGTTCATCTGTAATTCATAAAGGTTTAGAACCATTTAAGTAAGCAAATCGTAAAAAATTTGTGAACCATTGAAGCAAGGAAAATGTTGGTCATTTTTAAAAAATATTTATTAATTAGTATTTGGGACTCTTTTGTCATTAAATGATTCTTGTTATAAATATGCCTAAAAAGGTTGTGTTATATAAGCTACAATAAACATTTTCGTGGGTGTCTTTAGTAATTCAAGAAAAATGTCTGACTATTCTAATCATGCCTTCAATCAGTAGGAAATTTCCTAATTCCCACTTAGAAAGTCACGATTCAAATGTTTGTCGCATTCAAAGACTTTGTTTTTAAAGATGCTGAAAACTATATAAATATTCTCTGCACTAGACAATCAGTTTGCTGATAATTCTAGAAATTCAGTCAAATACATGTAAATTTAACTGTTTATCAAACATAAAATATGCTTCAAATGATTGTACTTCACTGACAAGACAAGGTGATGCAAAAGTGTTGCAAAAACTAAAAAAATTTGCAACAATAACTCTTCCCCTCACCACATTTAACATTTATGTCTCTTGGGAACTCAGATATCAGAATTATCTTCACAATTCCAAGTAGTAAACATTACTTTAGATACCATTCATGTCCCATATCCCACTAGGAAACTCAAATTTACAGTGATTCAAAAACACACGAAAGTAACATAATGTACCACAAAAATGAAAGCTGAATTACATTAAGATCAGGGGTGTTCAAACCTGTTTCTTGAGGGTCAATATCAAGCAAACCAACCCCCCCCAACCCCCAACCAGCTTATTCGAGGTTTTCAGACTTACTAGAAACTTCCTGGCAAATGTGTGTTGGTACTGGTAATAGATAAACTCTGCAGGACAGTGGCCCTGGAGGAGCAGGATTAGACACCCCTGGTTTTTATTCTCGAAAGCTGTTTTCATCTTTGATCAAAATAGCTCAACACTGGGGTAGACAAACCTGCGTGCAGGAAGATTGATGCCAGCAGCAAGAGTAGAGGTGCAGGTGAGGAGACAGAGCACCCCTGAGGAATAAGCCTCTTCTACCAGCTTCCTCTCATCGCTGGTCAGGCCGCTGTGATGGTAGGCCAAACCAAAGGGTACGGTCTTCTGCAGCACAGGACACAGCGAGCCGTTCCCGCTGCTCCTCAGCTCACCCAGAAGAGTGGCTTTTTCTGCCTCCTTGTGTTTTATGAACTCTCTGAAAAAAATTATAATTACAGAGGTTTCATTTAATTAATTAATTAATTAATTAATTAATTAATTTCTAAACAATGTTTTTATAGGTCTGTTACATGCCGTTGATGAATTATATTTTATCATATTTAAAAACAACAACAACAAAAAAACATTTCTATGATGTAAACAAGATGATAACTACATTTGGATGTAAAACATATTGGAAAAACATATTGGATAACAAAAACTAAGATGAAAATGTATTGACAATTGTTTGTAAAAAGATCCAATCAGAAGGAATCTCCTTTGTGGTAAGGAGGTATACAATGTAAAATGTAAACAATACTGATGTATCTGGTGGGACGTGACCAGAACATCTCCTGCATGTCTTATTAAACATTTAAAATAAGTCAATGTGTTGGAGAAGATAAAGATTAGAGCAGATGTGGATAAACAGTAAATCTGCCACAGCACTCTCTATGCTATACTTTCACTTTTGATTTCACAATTAAATCTGATCATATTTTGTCAACTAAAATTAAATTGATTCAGATAATGAAGATAAATAAGGCTTAATATAAGTGCCAAAGGGATAATGTATTTCTATAATAATCACTTTGTAGGGTTTACCCCCTGGAGAGACATAGGAATGAGTCCTTCTGAAAGATACACGCTGTTTGACACCAAACACTTCCCAGCACAAAGAATCATGGGGGCCTGAGGTGTCGATCAGTTGTACCCATCGAAATCCTTCATTCTGAAGGGCCCTTTGAAGTGGCCAATTTCAGCACTTTGGTTTGGAACAACACTTCAATATGGCGGCCATTGTTATCATTCTGAAATTCCTTTCGGAGGGCAATATATATAAAATGCACCAAAAACTAAATCAAAATTTGCAGTTAAAGGGATAATTCACCAAAAAATTAAAATTCTGTCATCATTTATTCATCTTTCAGTTCATTGACTCGAGCTGTTGAACACAAAAGAAGATATTTAGAAAAATGCTGGTAGCAGGCATTCATTGACTTCCATAGTATTTTTTCCCTACTATGGAAGTCTATGGGAAAAAACTCACAAAGGTTTAAAACCACATGAGGGGGAGTAAATAATGAGGTAATTTTCTTTTTTGGGGTGAACTATTCTTTAAAAATGAACACTACTAAAGTTGTACGCACTTATTTAAATACTTGCAGATCATTCCGGCTAGATTCTCGCAGTTCTTCTTGGTAGCACAGAATATGAGGCAGGACTGCTGCGGGATGACTTCAGTAGCCAGAGCTATGATGTGGTCTGGGTCCATTTTCTGCATTCCACTGGAGTACTGAGAAAGTCCATCAAACAAAAGGTTCAGTGAGCTCAGGAGATCAATACCTTATTGAGCTTAAAAAAAAAGGCTTAAACTTTGCGGAGCTTGGGCTTGAGTGAGCTTCCATACCTTAAAATTCAGGAGTCGTGAGAAAGTGAAGCATGTCTCTTCCTTTGGGTCAACTTCATATATGCTGTCCTTTATTTTCACATATTCTTTCAGCTCAACCTAGAGAATCAATGGGTATTTATTTATAGAGGAGTTTATTGAACCATTGATAAATTATTAATGGCAGTCGTTCTTACAGGCCTGAAGTTATTGGTGTAGTTTTCAGCTCTCAGAAAGCTCTGAAGATCTTTCACATTGCCTAGTGTTGCGCTCATGCCGATAACTTGGGTTGATTCTGTTTTGAATAAGAAATAACATGGTTATGAGGTTCAGTTTGAAGTAAACATTACATGGGCATTTGAATGTATGTTTTCAGAAACGTACTGCTCATGTAGAGAATCTTGGACAAAGTCATTTCAAGGATAGCCCCTCTGCTCCCATCACCAAGCATATGGAGCTAAAAATATATAAAATATACATTTATTTCATTTCATTTCAATAGTATATCATATACAGTTGAAGTTTATATTTTTCCCCAATTTCTGTTTAACAGAGATTTTTTAGAACACATTTCTAAACATAGTAGCTTTAATAACTAATTTATAATAACTGATTTCTTTTATCATTGCTATGATGACAGTATGTAATATTTTACTAGATATTTTTCAAGATACTAATATTCAGATTAATGTGCAATTTAAAGACTTAAATAGGCAGTTCATTGTACAACTGTGGTCTGTTCTGTAGACAATCGAAAAAAATCGATTTAGGGGGCTAATAATATTGACATTATAATGTTTTTTAAAACATTTATTCTAACCGAAATAAAACAAATAAGACTTTCTCCAGAAGAAATCATATTATAAGAAATACTGTGAAAATGCTCTTTTGCTCTGTTAAATATCATTAGGGAAATATTTGAAAAAGAAAAAATATATATAAATAAATAAAAAATAAATTTTTAAACATATCACAGGACGGCTAATAATTTTCACTGTAGACTTCAACTGTACACTAACTTTCAAAAGTTTAGGATCAGACTTTTACATAAAATAAATGCTGTTGAAATAAATGTTTATGGTTTCCTTAAAAATATCAAGAGGCAAAACACTGAAAATAAAAAAAATAATGAGAACCAATTCGGTATATTACAATCTTTTCTGAAAGACACTGAAAACTAACTAGTAATGGCTACTGAAAATCTCATCATAGAAATAAAATTCATACAAAAAATGTTTATAAATTTTTATTTAGACATAGTTATTCTAAACAATATTACCATTTTTCCATATAATTCATCTCATAATGGAGCCTTGGTGAGCATAAGAATCTTTCAAAAACATTTAAAATCTTACCAACAAAAACGAAATACAAAACAATTATAATTAATAATAATAATTTCTAATACACACCTCATCCACAACAACCAGGCCAATGTTGTCTAAACGGTCATTTTCAATTAATGAATTGACAAGACTGTGTCCCTTCTCAATGGTTGTGATGTAGAGGGAATTTTTATTTCTTCTCTTGATTGGAGGAAACTTTCCTTTACTACCAGCATACTCCTCCACCATGAAATCCAACTCAATTCCAAAACCAGACAACCCTCGAACCTGCAGGTAAATCAATGCATCTGTTACATGAAATGAGATTAATAATAGAATCCAAAATTGCTTATATTACAATTAACCAAATTATTATTATTTATTGTTTATATAATAAATAAATCATGCATGAATGCATACTTTTTCCTGAACTAAGGATATGTACGGCAAAATAAGCAGTGCATCTTTCTTTCTACACAAGAGCTCTTTAAATACGAGAATCTCTGCCACTAGAGTCTTTCCTCCACTTGTTGGTAAAGAATAAATAAGATTTCTCCTCTGCTGAATCGAATCCAGGCTCAAACAGGTCTTCTGCCACTCTGAAACCAAAAGCAAATAAAAGAATAAAAACAATTACAATGTATATGATATAAATTACACATAAATGTAAACATCCATGTAACAAAAAAGGTTTTGTACAGATTTGTTTTTATATATGTGTGCATCACATATACATAATAAATATATAAAGCACACACATAATGTCAAAACAAACTTTTATTCTGAATGCGGTTAATCACAATTAATCTTTGCCCAGCACATCTTATTATAAGTACAAGTTAGAATAACAATGTTGTTACATTTTTACATAAATTATTACATTATTTCAGCCTTATTTCAACATTTTTTACAAGCTTTTAAAACAAAAACTTGCATTTAAAATGCTTTTTAGCTATATTATAAAATTAATGTTGTACATTTCATTTGATAAGGACACCAAGCCATCTGACATACCATGCCATAAATACTTACCATACAAGTCCTGGATTCCCTTTAATCTGAAAATAAGATCTTTCACTTTGGACGGAAGACCAAAAAAGGGACCAAGGTCTCCCTCGGTTGATATGGACTCCATAGCCTGCATGGCAAAACTCATTTCTTCAGTCATCACAGCTTCTTTTTGCTGAACTGTCTTGGAGACGGTGCTGGCTGTTGCTGCATTATCCATCAGCACTTTCTTAAGATGATCCTTCATGCTTCTTCTGGCCTTTGGATGTGGCTTGTTGACGCTGAGATCTGCATGATGGACAGCTGGCTCAGGATTCATCAAATCAGGGGTAGATGAGTTGTGCGCACCTCTGGAGGGGCTTTTGTGAGGTGTTGTGATAGCTTTTTGAAATTCAAGTTGAGAGCTTGGTAAATCTCTCAGCGGCGAGTCTCTGAAATCCTCAGCTAAGATGGAGTCGGAGAGATCATCCATACAGGCGTTGGGAGTTTGCTGATCGTAGCACTGCCTTGTCTGAAGAAGCTCCACGTCTTCAAGCTTAGCCAGAAAAGAGCTGTCAGCCACTATGCTGTCATAACCCTCAAAGAGATCTTCATTGTCACTGCAGCACTGGATTATAACAGAGACATTATTATAGGGTTACATTACATTACAACATGCTAAATTACAGCAAGATCTGTGATATTTTTTAATTCTGTAACATAAGAAGCCTAAACATCCAGTGCGTTTTAGTGTGTGATGAACTGACTTTGGAAGATTCACTGTAAAGTGCACTAGAACTAGTAGATTTTACATTTTTCAATTTGTTATTTAGAATTTAGGATATTTGAGCAATAAATGTCTTTGTCCTATGAAAAAATACTATAGTAACTTATAGTAAACTAAATACTATGATGATTTTTGTGGTAATTCTGTAGTTGCTATGGTAATACTAAACTATAGTAAACTAGTATCGCCATACTATACTAGTATCGTATAGTAATCGCCATATTTGTGAAATAGTATACACTATTGTCTATTGTGTACAATATTTACAAACAATATAAATAAAAATATATTGATGACGATGTCCGAGAAGACGTTAATAACATTAACACCCGTCGTAATCATATATGGTTTGCCTAGATCGTGTGTGCTGGGTTGTGTGTGCCTGAAACGTGTGTGTGTGTCTGCAGCTGGATATTATTGCAAATTTGCAATGCATCACAGTTTAAAGTAGTAAAAACTAAAGTATACACTACAGTATTTATTACAATCAATTCACTCTGGTCAATACTACTTTTATGTAGCATTTATTAGCAAAGAGTTGTACATTCTATAATTTATATAGTATACAACACTTTACAAAAATGGCAAAAAAACACTATAATATTTACTATAATTTAGTTTATCAATATTATATAAAAGATGCTGGTTGTTTACTGTAGGAGTCACTTTTATAAGCTCTGAATGATGACTTCACAACCTGTAGTGCATCTGTTTTTGTTTCTGTAAAAACGTGTTTAGTATTCATTACATTGTTCTATTATAACGCTTGGAATCTATTTCACTGAAAAAAGAAATGTCATCTTACCAGCTCTGCTCCTTCATTCTCCGCCATGTCTTGAGTATAAATCTGTTCTTTATCGGCTAAACATGTTGTTGATGTGAAACTGGACCTTTTCTTTGCTGGTGTGACGTGACTTCTCACTCCATCCCTTGATCTCTTTTTTGAGGACGAAGTGTTGCGCTTTACCACAATGTCGTGTCGGTGGTTGTCTGTATACATCACTATCGTAAAGATATTGCTCGCTTGGAAGACAGCATTGAGCGATATTATTACAATTGTTTCCGAGAACCGACAACAGCAACTAAGCGATAACAATAAAGAGACAAAACTGTTTATTCATCCACTGCCATGTCTGTGTGACAGCTTGGTAACTGACCTTAGGAATTTCGCCAAAACACCAAACCTAAACCAATGAGTAAGCATACAATATTACACAAAATAATGCTCAAATTTAGCGAGGACGCACTAATCAATGTTTACTAGAAGACTTTTGAAAACGCGAATGCTAGAGTTGACCAATGGGAGAGCGCCTTTGGACCACGTGACTGTTAAAGCGTCTGGGACTATGGTCGGGGACCACTGATCAGTGGCCGGGAAGAAAAAAAAGCAGAACAAAAGTCCTTTTGATACTTTAAGAAATGTTTAAACTAATTAAACAATTTATCAATAGCTAAACCCTAAAATAAATGATGTATTTACATACTCCGATTTCACAAAAAGAGACGTTCCACACAAAAAAACTAAACTTTTATAT
>CAIGQW010052715.1:3212090-3235654 GCA_903798125.1 Danio choprae | reverse complement strand
CATCCAAAAATAAAATTTTGTTTTGGCATATACACACTAGGACTGCACAATATATAGTTTCTGCATTGATATCGCAATATGCGAATCTGCTACTGAGATTTCAAGTGAATTTAAACTTTGGGCAGAAGGAAATATTCATTTTGCCACTTTAACAATGAATGATTGTGTTTATTTATATAATAAAGAGTGATTTTACACTTGATTACTGAATTTCTGTACATCAATACTGTAAAACTCCACTTAGCTTCAATTTGTTGATTTTATATATTTTTGTGTGTGTAATTTTGTGTATATCTTATGCAGATCCAGTCACCTATAAAATCCCAAAGTCAAACTCTCAATCAAAGTAAAATAATGAATTCCTTCCAAATAGAGCTACTAAAGTTGTCTTGTGAAATTATATTCACATCGCAACATAAATCGCAGAAAAAATAAATATTGAAATGTCTGTTTTTTTCTCAATATCATGCAGCCCTAATATATACACACCGATATTATTATGTATATGTGATACACACATGATTTCTTGCCTGTGCGTATTTATGTACACATCCTAAATAAACACAGTTCACACACAATGTAAAAAAACAAAACAAAACTTATTTTGGATGCAATTCATTGCTATTAATTATTGCCCAGCACTAATAATATATATAATATTCAAGTTAACATTTATTTTATTTATACTGTATAAGTAACAAACCCATACCAGTCAGCATGATTTCAATATAATATTATGTATCAAGTTAACGTTTATGTCTTTCAAAAAAAAAAGAAAAAAAAGCTCCAGTTTTAAAAGATTCAGCTGGACAATTTGTTGTTTTCTATGCCTTTGCATGTTTGTGTTTTTATGGAGCGGGAGGCAGGATTTCACCTTGAATGCGAGAGGCGTTGCGGTTCACGTTTTACCCTTTACTGTGATTGCTTTTGTTTTTCGGGTCAGTTCTCATCTATGCCTGCAACTTTTCCAATTTATCAGTGCTTGTTATATGAAGACAAAAAGCCGGAGCGAGACGATTGTGAAGAAACAGAAACACCGATCCGCAGTTCATGCTTATAATCACACCTCCGTCACTTCATCAAAGCAATAATGAAATAATGCTCGCGCTCCATTAATACAAAATCATCCCGCCTCATGATTAATTGCATTAAACTTATGAAAGTGTGTGTTTTTTTGCGCAAATCAAAGGGAGGAAATGATGGATGATGAGGAGGCGTGATGAATGAAGAAAGGCTGTGAACTAAATTGAAAGTGTACTCATCCGTTCTGCGCTCCAAACTAATGATGAATTGACCGTGTCGCGGTGAACAATACACACAGCTGAAGAACAGCAGGTACACAATCGCAGACGCACTGGACAGCATGAGTTCTGAAGGTGCGTTTCCATTTCAAGTCAACAGGGCAGGACCGACGTTGAACATTTTCATACAGATGATGTATTAATATGTCACTTTCACAGATTATTGAGTAATCATTTTTTTGTAAATGCATTAAAAAATATTGCAGTGGACATATATAAATATAGGATGACCTGAAATTATTTATAGCAGTCATTTTGGTGCACATGAGGTATAACTTTGTAAAAGTCTAAAAATGACACATGGATTGCGAAATCGTTAGGTTTAGGTTTACGGTGTATTCCAAAGCATTTAATTTATTTATTATTTAGTAGTATATAAAAAAAAGCTAAATTGTTAGTTAACTTTTAGTTAATGTACTGGAAACTAACATTTACACACTCAAATAAATATATATTTTTTTGCTGCTTGTTCAAACTACTTGTTTTAAATGAGCCGAAACAACAATTATTGAGATTTGTTGAGATAGAACTTAATTATGTTCAATCCACTTCAATTTGTTAAGTTAACTTAATCTATTTGTTTTGGGACAACATGAATTGATTGTGTGGAACCCAGCATTTTTGACAGTGCAGAAGCAAAAAAAAAAAAATGCAGTAATAATGAACTGCTCATTGTTAATGCATACATGTTAACAATATCTATACGTTAGTCATTTTTAGCATTTTTAACTCGTGTACACTCACACTTATGTTTTTCTGCTTGTTCAAACTATTTATTTGAAATGAGCTGAATCAACACAATTCTTGAGTTTTTTTGGGACAACTTAATTGTTTTATGTTAAATCTACTTAAATTTGTAAAAATAATCAAGCTAGCTTAATCTATTTGTGCTGGGACAACATGAATGAATTGTGTGGAACCCTGCATTTTTGACAGTGCAGAAGCTAAAAAAAATGCCGTAATAATGAACTGTTCATTGTTAATACATGTTAATAGTAATTTTTAGCCTTTTTAACTCTTGTGAAGGCAAAATATTGTATTGTTTTATCTAAAATGAATATATGCGCATCTGAAAACATTTTTGTAATTTTATTATTTACAAAAAAACGCTCTTAATGGCAGAAATTTGATTTGAACTCTGGAAATGTCATCACAAATGAAAACCAAAATTATGCCTTACTCAGACACCTAACTATAAATCACGAATCCAGGGAGACTGTTAAGTGCTCTCTTAAGTTTTTCCATAGCTGTATATACAGATTGATATGATATTAATAACCCATTTCAAACTTTTAATATTATGCTTGTCTGTTTTAATTACTCTTTGTCTCATTCAATATATCGGACTCTTTGTATTGGTTCACAAAGGAAGACGGGAGAAGCAAAAAGAAAACAGAAAATGAACAAGCTGTTTTTCTCCCCCTTCATATTGCAAAAAAAAATTGACTAATTGACAAAGTGCCAAAGTTACAGATGATCAAATCCATATTAAGACAGCATCTGGCCCAGCTCCAAGCAACATTGTGTATTGTAAATAATATTGCCATCTGTGAGGTGCCGACAGTTGGGGATTAAGAAATGACATGATTGTAATTAATGTTGAGAAGATAAAAGACGCAGAGCGAGCGTAAAAGTTCCTCTTTCTTCTCGTTTGGTTGATTGCCTACACGTCATGTGACCAATCCAGAGGCGGCTGCAAACTTTCAACAACTGTAAAAAATGCTGGTGGGGGCTGTGCGATTAATCGAAATCGAATCGCAATCGCGATTTGAAACGTTGCGATAAGCTAATCGCAAGAGGCTGCGATATGAAATATGTATTATTTCATTTCCCCCGCCCAGAGCAAACGTGTGCATGGCGTCTGTTTGTGACAGTCTTACTAGCCAATTGAGTTAGACGAATTAATATCAAAGAAAAACAGGACATCGGTAATATGGGAATATTTTGTTTTCAAAGTCACACAAAATTTAAGTTTAGTCTTTTGATAACTTCATGTGTATTTCGCGTGCGTTCACGGCTCGTGATCCAGGTATGTGCGTCATCTGTAGTGACTGACTGTAATGTAAAGTACTATAAAAATATAATTTGTCATTTCATTTTCATAGGACAGTTATATATAGATGCATTAGTTGCAGAATTTTAAAGCAGTTTACCGATTTAAAGGCTTCTTATTGGATATTACGTCATTCATGACTTTATGGAGAGCTTACGACCTACTACGGTTTGCTTTAAGAACATGTTAACAAATTTAGCTACAAACTAGCTAGTAGTTACAAAGCTCCTAGTGTGGACTTTACCTTCCAGTTTAAGAAAGAACTTACGAACAGCTGGTGCAACCCTACCAGGAGATAACTAATGCCATAACGCACTACCTCGCTAAAGACACGGTGCCTTTTAATGCAGTGACCAAAGAGGGATTTAAAAAAAACTCATCTAATTGCAGGATAGGAGATATACACTTCCGTCTCGCACCTATTTTAGCCATTTTGGAGTACCACAGCTGTAAGTTTATTGTCATGATTTTTTTGTGCAGCATCTGTGATGATTATTTTGTTTTAGACAATATAAGCTACAGAAAGGCTCTTATCAGCCATCTTAGTTTGCAGAGTGTTCTGTATTTTTATAATAATTATTTTTTTGTTTGTATAATAAGCTACACTATCTCCCTAACTTGTTTACAGAAAGGTAAGGTCATTTTATTTGTGCTTACTGTTTGCTCTAGAGAAAAATTTGTGTTTAATTTTTTGAATATTTAAAAACTAATTTGAATAAATGTTTAAGTAAGTTAATATCTTTTCAGTTCCTTTTTTTAACTAACACTCACTGCATTTTAGCAGCAAGAAGCTACGATACAGATTATTGAGCTGAAGCTTGACTACAAAATGAAATCGCAAATCAAAAAGATATAGCAATATCTGTCAAAAAATGTAAAAAAATTAATAAAATAAAATAAAATTGCAGTTAGATATTTTCCCCAAATCGCACAGCCCTAGAAGTTCTCCCACCCCCAACCCCCCCAAAAAAAACTCAAGAAGTGTGTTGTTTCAGCTCATTTTAAATAAGTAGTTTAAACAAACATAATTTTTTGAGTGTTTAAATACTTGGCTTTTAGAATAATTACAAAGCCACTATGTCTGGATTATTATTTTAAATATTATATTCGAATACCCTCTACTGCACTGATTTTATTTCACATTGCACAATACAGTGGACAATCTCAACTGCATCATCTTACATTGCATATTTTCCATTTCAGTTTATTGCTAGTTTATTGCTGTGATTTGAGGCTGAATTCCATTACTCCAGCCATCAGTGTCACATGATTTTTCAAAAAGGAGCATAATATGATTAAGAATTTAATAATAATTTTAATTATTATAATTATCTATTATAGGGGCGGCGTGGTGGCTCAGTAGGTAGCGCTGTCGCCTCACAGCAAGAAGGTTGCTGGTTTTAGCCTCGGCTGGGTCAGTTGGCATTTCTGTGTGGAGTTTACATGTTCTCCCCGTGTTCGCGTGGGTTTCCTCCAGGTGCTCTGGTGTCCCCCACAGTCCAAAGACATGCAATATAGGTGAATTGGGTAAGCTAAATTGAAATTGTGAATGAGAGAGTGTATGGGTGTGTCCCAGTGATGGGTTGCAGTTGGAAGGGCATCCGCTGCGTTAAACATGCTGGATAAGTTGGCGGTTCATTCCGCTGTGGGGACCCCTGATTAATAAAGGGTCTAAGCCGAAAAGAAAATGAATGAATGATTTATCTATTATTATTAGTGTGTAAAAACAGCCATTTAATGTTGATGTAAAAAACAATACTGTTTTTTAAGGATTCTTCGATGAATAGACAGTTTAAAACTTTCTAACATTATAAATGATTTTTCTCACTTTTTAATGAAGTTATTTTTGTTTGTTTATCTCACTGACATACTATTGAAAAATGTTCTCAATCTATTTGTATTTACATTCAAATCTACCAATAATTAATGTTGGACTTAGTATGTTTCTCCATTTCCCATCTAAAATCCATCTCAATGGCCTACGATAGGCCACAGAGAGAAAGCATCCAGCACTTCCAACACCAGACCCAACATCCAAAGCGTTTCTCACATTGAAATGCACTGCTTCAATTCCATCTTCTCCGAAGAGCAAAAAAAAGCCCTTAGAAAATAGAAGCTCAGTGAAGCCGCACGGCGCGAGTTCACACAGAAATGAATATTCTCTTTAATTCGTCGGCTTCGCAACCCCCAAGACGATGTTGATGGATGATGTTTTAATGCTGCCGAATGTTATTTTTGCCGAACAGGGGAAAGCGATGAATTTTGACTTCATTGGCAATGATGGCGCCCTCTGCATAAAAGCGTGGCAGGCGCGCGTCGCCCATGAATAAGCGCCTCTCGCAGCAGATGTTCCTCCGCCGAAAGCAATTCTTCAGATAAAGATTTGCAGAAGATTAATTGTGTACAGCTGTTTCATGGCCCGGTGCAATCTTAATACATTTATGATAAGTTTAAAAGCTCACTAGACGCAGCAGACGCTCCCAAGTGAGAACGGCGAGCTTTATTCCTACATCTGGATTCATATCCTCCATCATATTCATTATTGCCTTTGTGCCAGTCGACGACGGCTTATTATTGTGCAAAGTGCAACAGCTCAACCCGATTCCTTTATCGCCTCTTTCTTTCTCCTCGCCCCATATTTTCTTTTTTTATCCAGGGGGCAAATTATTCAAATCTGTGCAAATGAGTTGTTTCCATTTGTCGCCCCTGTGGGTGGAAATTGAAAGTGACCCGGTTTGACCCTCGTCCATTAATCGTGGCAAATTGCACAATCCGGTTGGCAGTGATGGTACAGGCTCCCCCGAATGACTCATTAATGAGCAAAATGTGACCCAGATGGATTTTCACTAGTTAAGAACAATCGCGGTGTTACGACCCAAACCTAGGGTCTTATGAAGTAGCTTTTCATACTGGCGTGGTTGGTGGTGGGGGGGATAATGGGTGCGTTTGGGCTGGTCGTGTGCCAAACGCTCCACACGTACAGTATGGAGATGCTTATTATTCAGTAGAGGCTTTTCGAGGTCTCCGAGTAAAAAGAAAAGTGGTGATCTGGCAGATGTTTAACCTGGAAAAATGGCAGATCCCATGAGGGTAAAGGGGATTTGGTTTCACCTGGAAAAACTAACTGGAATATATCATAATAATGCCCTTTTCTGTCTGTCGGCAAATAAAATGGAAGCCAAAGGAAACCACATAAAAAAAAGTGAAATGTAAGATAAGCTCAGCTGTTATTTTCACAAAATGGTTCAATTATTTCTTTAATGATGTGTATAGTTGTTGCCTTTTTATATTTTAATAGGTCACAAAGGGTTGTACATGATACAGTGAACTTAGGTTTTTCTTATTGTAAATAAGAGGTTCATTCATTCATTTTCCTTCAGCTTAGTCCCTTATTTTTTTCAGGAGTCACCACAGCAGAATGAACCGGCAACCCAGCGTTTTACCCAGCGGATGCCGTTCCAGCCGCAACCCAGTACTGGAAAAACACCCATACACTCTCACATTCACACCCACTCATACACTACAGGTCAAATTAGATTACCCAATTCATTCACTGTGGGGGAAACCGGAGCACCCGGAAGAAAACCCATGCGAACACGGGGAGAACAGGCAAACTCCACACAGAAATGCCAACTGGGACTTCCAACCGGGACTCGAACCAGTGACCTTCTTGCTGTGAGGCGACAATGCTAACCACTGAGCCACCATGCCGCCCTAAATAAAAGGTTATTATAGTTTTTTTCTAAGCTTAAAATAAATGTTGACTAAAATATATTTTCAATATAAGATAAAAAATGTAAGTATAAATATACTTTTTAGCTAGTTGGCAAATCAACATTTTTGCACGTAGTTCAATTTGATGTACGTAATTAATAATATTAAGACTAAATTAAGCTATAAAGATAAAAACAAAAACTGAAATATAACCATATAAAAAATAAAATAATATAATGAAATGCAATAAACATGGCACCAATCCGAGAATTACATCAAATGTGCAGAGTTGTAAGTCTGATGAGTCTCGGTTGTCATCAGCCCTGCCCTCGTGTCCAACACATCTGTGCCATCATCACCCTCATAACTGTGCTTCATATTATTACTTCCTCGCACATTAAAGTGCAATAAAATCCAGTTGAGTATTAACTGACAGACACGTCATAAATAACACGGACTAACCTTGAGTAATGTCTCACTTCACAGCCACCTTGTGCATCGAACACGACTTAATATGCTGCAATAAAATGAAACCTTCACTTCATAAATTTGCATGATTTATATGGGAGGCATTAAATTAATTTAACGCCATGAATATGCAACAACATGTAACCGCATAATGTTCATTTTTTCTTAATTAGCGATTGCCTGCTATTTCCTTCTCCTTTTTTTGCTCAAGAGGAAGAAAAATAATTAACTTAATGAACTTAATTACTCGCCTCCACCAATGCAGTTTGCATCTCATTTTACTCGCCAGGGCGAAACGTCATTTTATAAATATCGCTCAATCCAGATATATGCGACTTACTGCACTTTTATGGTGACCCGAGATGTATGAACAGCAAGATATTTGCAATGAACATCTGGAAAGGGGAATACTGAAGCATTCAGTGCGTCATCAGTATTAAATGACGATCCAGTTTAGAATAAAATAAAATGCGCCAGACTGCATGGCCACCAATAAATTGTCCTTCCTCTATAAATACAGGTGTCCACCATCCCGAATTGGACATCATGATTGCGCTCCACATGCACACCTTCGCCCAGATCACTGTCACCTATGAAAAATAGCAGGCCTGTTTAGCGGATGCCTCATTCTCTGCAGATTATTTACTTTTAATGGGCGGGGAATGAGAAAAGCACTTAATATGTGGTCACTAAAGATGTGATTTATGGGGTCAGGGGAGCGATAGTGGCACCCTCTGGTTTTGCTCTTTTGTTATAAATCTATCAATGCTGGGGATTTTTAGGACAAATTGTGTTACAAACATTCCTTCTGGAGACAAATGTTTCAGGAGAAAATGAGATTATCTATTTGTACCATTTTGTCAGAACAGACCCAGTAAATGTAGGAGTTTAAAACAAATGGGGGTCGTTTAGTGCAACGTGCTGTTAATCTAATATGCATTTTTGTATGAGAATGTATCATCTGTTTGGAACATTTTGTCAGTTGTATTTCATTTTAGTCTTAGTCCAGTGTCAAATGTACTTTTTCTACTTACAATTTCTCCTATTATAACATTTAAAAGATTCCTATTTTTGTTTTGAGTTCTACAACAGGGTTACATGTATCTACATTCAAAAAAACGTTATAACGTTATAAACGTCATAATATACATTTAAAATCACCTGACTTCTCAATTGGTTTTAAATTTGAAGATTAATCCTCTATAAACCCTTGCTTACTAAAAGCCTGCTCTGCTCTGATTGGTCAGATGGCCCAGTCTGTTGTGATTACAACATTTTTCTGAAACAAAATGTCTATTACGACATCTGACAGAAGGTTTCCTTCCCTCAGCAAAAATAACTTTCTATACAGTAAAAGCCAATTTATTTTTCTGCATCGAGTGAGCACGGTAGGTCCGGCGTAGCATAGTTGCATACCCTTCAACGTACCCTGACGTAGACTGTGAGGCAAAGCACAAGAGCTGTGATTGGTCAGCTTGATAGTGGTGATGAGTGTTGTTTTGTTTTTGCTTTATAATTAAATTTGTTGCACGTTTGCCAGATCCCGTCTCTTTCTTCCTTGAATGAATGTGAGTTCGAGCTACTGCTACAGTAGCATCACAGAAATGCAAATCAGTAATCAAAAACCCAAAACACCAGCAAAGAAACTCAACACAGTGGAACATAGAAACTCCACTGCCTGCTAGCAATTTAGAAGTGTTATTTTAAGGGTAGCACAGACTGAACGCAGAAGTATAAATGCTCACAACGGAGTCGGCTACGTGCAAGGTGGGGTACGCCAATAACTCAATGCAGAAGTATAAATCAGGCTTCAGGACTGCATTAATTTTACTATGTCAGTTTGTTTGGTAATAAAATGTTGGAAGAAGTAGTTATTCAACCTGAACGGGATGAATCTAGTTAACAACTCACTGATTCAAGTGATGTGATCAGAGTGAGCATTCAGTTAACGATTCACTTATGCAATTGATCCAGGCCGAGCAAGTCTTCAATGATTCACTGATTCAAATAATCTGTTAGCAGTGAGTCTCCAGTTAACCATTTGTTGATTTAAATAATCTGGTTGGAGTGAGTCTCCAGTTAATGATTCATTGATTCAAATAATCTGGTCGGAGTGAGTCTTTAGTTAACGATTCATTGATTCAAATAATCTAGTCAGAGTGAGTCTCCAGTTAACGATTCAATGATTCAAATAATCTGGTCAGGATTGGTCTCAAGTTAACGATTCATTGATTCAAATAATCTGGTCAGGATGAGTCTCAAGTTAACGATTGATTGATTCAAATAATCTAGTCAGAGTGAGTCTCCAGTTAACGATTCATTGATTCAAATAATCTGGTCAGGATGAGTCTCCAGTTAAGGATTCATTACTTCAAAAAAATCTTGTCGGAGTGAGTCTCCAGTTAGGGATTCATTGATTCAAACAATTCATTGATTCAAACGATTCATTGATTCCAGTTAACAATTTTTCGATCAGCTTGGTTACTGAATCAAAAAGGGACACACTGAACTGATTTCCATATCAAGATATAAATTTGTTTCAGAATGATTACTGCTTGATTTTTCCAGTTGACACTGTCATTAAATATACACAGTCACAAATAAATACGAATCAATGTAGTGAAGTTGGTTCTGTAGAAGGAAACACTGACCTGACCATAATCCTATAGTATAGCCATTTCACATTCAGCTCATCAAATGTGTCTTGCTGGTTTGAATTTCAAATGATTGGATGATTGACTGTATGAGAATTCATAATTCTATTATTAATATCCTGTATAGCGATAAAAGAAATATTAGCTTATAAATCCTATTTATACACAGCACGACGACTTCTATCATTTGTCTTATTTAAATATCAAATGAAATCACTTCATGAAATGATTAATTTTCCCCACTTTTCTAAGTGTTAAATAATCACCGCAATTTTACAAAACCTTAATCAAAACTAGAAAAAATGTCATCAATCTTATAAAAAAAATTGCTCTATAGGATAATTTGAAATTTAAATCCATTCCCTTCAGATTTTGACTCGTATTTTAGATGGAAATAATTCATCACCGACAAGAAAGATGTAATTGCATTGTACCATATCAAAGTCGAAAAGGAAGTTCGATTAAATGCATGTTTTGTGTCTCCACAGCACAGCATTTAAGAGCGACTCGTGAAATCTCACTTTTTCTCCTGCATTTCTTGTAAAAAATCCCTCTCATCGCGCCTTGTCCTGATAAGAGTCCCTTTAGCAGAAAAGGACAGCTTGTAAACTGACACTCGGATCAAAGCGTTGATCAAACCGAGGTCTAAATCATGCCATCTGACAAGAGGAGGGACCTCACAAGATAGAGAGTGCTTATTATTTGTTTGCCGAGAGAATATTCTGCCCACAGATTGAATTTCATCATGCCTAGTTATAACCTTCATAAAGTGGATCAATTGAAATGCATGCAGCGAGTACAGTGCGGTGAGTAGATGTGGCTAATGTTTGTGTTCAGAAGGTGAAATGGACAGAGTAGCTCATTATTGGGGACTTGAGCCCACTGCCACTTGTTGATGGGCAGGGCGAAGATGAATCACTAGATTATCCGCGCTCTCAGAAGATGAGAAAAAGGGCATTTGCCTGCCCATGTGGCTGCATTCTCATCATCCTTTTAATAACCTGTAATATTGTAGCGGGACGTTTTTCTCACCGTGAATGTGATGGATGGCCTTTAACTGCGAAACATCACGGCGGCAAAGTAAATTGACCAAACAGCTAAACATACAAATGATGAAAAAAGGCAGGGGAGGGGGCTCCGCTTTTATTTAACATCACGCCACTTCCAAGAGCAATTTATAGTCTATTGACTCGAGACAGTTGCTTTTCAGGTGCGGATATTGTCTTATATTGCAGATGAGATGCTGGCGCTGGAACTAGGGGTCACTGCAAGAGCAAACGTTGCATTAAATATCCAGGAAGGGGAGAGATGATATCTGGGGAAAGTGTTGTTCAGGTCGCACAGCAGACCATTTTCCTTGCTGCGGCTAGTGTTGACACGATACCGAAATATGACTTTTATATAATGCCTGACTATAATATCTCGACAACTTTGAACTCTTTTTCTATTTTTATTAATGAAACACCTCAAAGCTTTTCCCTGCATTTTGTTATAAATAGTAAATGAATAACATCACATCACAGCCTAGTCTACAGGGATATACTGTACAGCTACAACAGTAGAGATGGCTTTTACTGGATGTACTGTATTTATTAGGCTAACTTTGAGTAAAATGTTTAATAACATGTCTTCCAAATTTCAAATGAAATGACTTTAATTTAGAGCACTTAGAACAGAATGTTAGTTATTGAGTTATATATGTGACAAACAAGTCTACGCTTGATCCTGTGGGCCAGCCTGACCTCCTGCCGGTGCCCTACCACACCTGCAGCTTTCCACGATGGACGTCCAGCTTCTCCAGCCTCCGGCGCCTAGACTGCAGCTCCACAGAGGAAGTTTGGCCAGAAGAATATTGATTTTGCCCAACAGAGCCTGGTTTCTCTCGAGGTTTTTTTTTCCCTTCACTTCGTCAATTGGTAAAGTTATTTTCCTCGCCACTGTTGCCACTGGCCTGCTCGGATCGGGACTTGTGGAGCTGCGCTTCGGTGGATTTGCTCTTCAGTGTTTGAACTTTCAGCAGTGAAATTTAAACCACACTGAACTGAACTGAACTAAACTGAACTTCAACTCTGAAATCTGGACTTTACTAGAACATGTTAAGCTGCTTTGACACAATCTACATAGTAAAAAGCGCTATAGAAATAAACTTGAATGGAATTGAATTGAATAGCTATTGGAGTTAAAACATTGGTATTGTGTTGTTAAAACATGAAATTTACATTTATTACTTTAGCAGACGCTTTTGTCCAAAGTGACCCACTGTTTGGTCGTAGGTGGGTGTTTCCAACTACAGTAGTTATGTTTGTCAATGAAGTTGTAACAACATTTAAGGAGAATTGTATATAAAGTGTTTAATGTCAACAATGCAATGAACGAGGAACCAATGCATGATTTTTTACATTTTGCCATTGCCGTTATATGTATATATATATATATATATATATATATATATATATTTATATATTTATTTTTCGTCTTAGTCCCTTTATTAATCTGGGGTCGCCACAGCGGAATGAACCGCCAACTTATCCAGCATATGTTTTACGCAGCGGATGCCCTTCCAGCTGCAACCCATCTCTGGGAAACATCCATACACACCCATTCACACTCATACACTATGGACAATTTAGCTTACCCAATTCACCTATACCGCATGTCTTTGGACTTGTGGGGGAAACCGGAGCACCCGGAGGAAACCCACGCCAACACAGGGAGAACATGCAAACTCCACACAGAAACGCCAACTGGCGAGGCTCGAACCAGCGACCAGCGACCTTCTTGCTGTGAGGCGAACGTGCTACCCACTGCGCCACTGTGAGGCCCCTATACATATATATATAGTGCAAATACCTGTTTGTCAAGGTTTACAAAACAATTCAGTCTCAAGTCAGCACAATGGGTCCTAGCGGCTGGTGCAGAGGCAGCACCTGAATGACTTCATCGTTACCCAACTACATGCACTTCACTGACTTTACTTCAATTGGTAATTGCTTGTGAAATGTACTTCTCATTTACATAAAGTAAAGTTCTGAAGTCCTGTCAACAACAATCAGTGTTGCTCTTGATGCCGGAAGTCGCCAACTTTTCATTGAAATGAATGCAATTGTGCAGCTTTGTCACTCTGTGTCACTCAAATTTCATTTTGCAATGTTATTCATATAGCGGAGTAATTGTGTATGGCCATACACCCAAAGCGCTTCACAATCATGAGAGGGGTCTCTCCACACCACCACCAATGTGCAGCATCCACTTGGATGATGCGATGGCAGCCACAGGACAACGGTGCCAGTGCGCTCACCACACACCACAGGTGGAGTGGAGAGACAGTGATAGAGCCCATGGGTTGATTGGGAGGCCATGATGGGTATGGGCCGATGGAGGGAATTTGGCCAGGACACCATTGTTACACCCCTACTCTTTACGAGAAGTGCCATGGAATTTTTAATGATCACAGAGAGTCAGAACCTCGGTTTAACGTCTCATCCGAAGACGGCACTCACTGACAGTATAGTGTCACCATGACTATACTGGGGCATTATGACTCACACAGACTGTAGGTTGAGCGCCCCCTGCTGGCCTCTCTAACACCACCTCCAACAGCAACCTGGTTTTCCCACCCATGTGGTTGAAGTCTATTAGAATGGCAAGAGCTGGGGTGAGATATACAACCAAATCTTATTCTACAATATGAATAATTTCATTTAATGATGTTGAATCTTTACAATGTAGTTATTTTTGTTGTTCAATTTTGTCTGTTAGAAAAAAAATTGAAATTATATAAAAACAGTGATTACATTTTTTTAAGTACAGGAGTTCAGTAGCATTTTTTAGCAGAAAGAAAAAAAAACAACCCTGTATTGTCTACAGGTCATAGATTAAACATACATTGTATATTATTGAAGATACTACAGTGAATTAGTAAAGAGTGGTGAGTGATTAGCATTAAAGAGAGAAACTCAAATCATAAGACTTTACCAACTGTGATTATGTGCATATATTTTAGCACAATACAGCACAAAAAAGAAAGACTAATGTGTGATCACAAGCTGCTATAGCAACACATTTCTAAGGCTGTCACTGTTAATAAATAATATTAATACTACGTACATCCTGTGCTTCATTTTCTAATTCATGCATCATAATGTGTCTGTACCTTCTGTATGGATTGTCAATGCAACTTATTAAAAAGCTGTGATTTGAAAGAACCTGTACTAATAAAAAGAGGAATCACACAATCTTCAACAGCAGTGTATCGCAGTTCTCTTTTAGTCTTTATATTGTACACTGCCAAAATGGCATGTTAAGTTAAAGATTTAAGCTGATCAGGGGAGAAAGAGAACAGTCGATTCAGTCGCCGTCAAGCGAGAGAAATTTTCAAGTGGCATTTCTCATTATCTTCCACTGGCTGACGCCTTGACAGGAGAAGATCCTTCTCTGCCACTCAAGTCTATCAATGTCAGAAGAAGGCTTAGCAAGAGACTCATACATTTGGATTAAACAGTCAAAGTCATTATACAGAATGTAATTGACCTTTTAAGAAAGAGCGGTAAAAGCTTTCCTCTCCTCTCGCCTTAAATGGCAGTTTTCTTATGAAGTCCCAGTAGGATTGTCTCTCAAATTAGAATCAGAAATGCTTCCGCGAATGTCAGTGCACCGTAAGAAAAACAATGACAAACAACGGCGGCAATTAGGATTACAAGAAAGGTCTCTAATTTTCCGCTGGCTTGCTGGTAGTTTTACGGTACGCTAGCACGGGCGTAAGTAACGTGCTCATGTGGAAAATCAAAAAAGCAGACGATTCGACAGCACATTATTTACCTCACGCTGATATTTTTTGCTCATCGTGTTCGTATAAGTGAGTGGTTTTGTCAACATTTGGTATTTTCCAAAGACCCCTCTGCGGCAATATTCAGTGCGACGCTTTAAGTTTTGGGACTCTCTGTCTCTCTCTCTCACCTGTCTGCTATCAAAGCCGAGCCAGTTATTCACCATCTCATCAGCACTTGCCTTTTTTCAATTTCAGGCCCAAGGAAGCTACAGCTCTTTGTACAAGCGGCTGGCGTAATTGAATTTGCCGCAGAAATGGCAGGCTCGAAAATTTCATTTTCTGCGAGTATGAGTGTCGGAGAGGCCCCGAGCAGACAGGCGGCCCCTCTCTCCAAACTTATCTCCCCTCTCGCCCATCCTCCCATTACGTTCGCATGAGTCCCAGCGCCTGTGTTTTTCTCGCTCGCTCGCCCTCCCTCAATCCCTCTCTCTGTCTGCAGGGCACGTTACACCGTTGAGGGACACTCTGGATCCCTCTTCTCTCAGTCTTTGTCCAAATCCTTGTCCTCTGATAATCTCTGCGAGCGAAGGGGCTTGTCAGTGTGGCAATTCCCCCTAAATGCCTTCCACAAATAATGGTTTTCAGAATGAGCATTAACAGGTTTGATTACACGGAATGGCCCTTTTAATTTACAGCGGGATTCTATTGATCACAGGAGTGCAGATTAAAGCGTTCAATGAAGCCAGTGATGAGGTATTAAGCACCTGAAGCCCCTCTGGGGAGCAGGAGGCAGGCTGCCGGCCCGGCCCGGCCTGTGTACAGTTATTCCCCCTGTAATGAAGTGCCTCTATGCGGCGGCATGAAGCACAGGGGGGAAAAATAGATTGGAGATGATGAGCTCTTCAAAGTCATTTCTCGCTCTCTCATTGCTCCCATCCTCCTGCGCCACTCCTTCGGCAAAATGCCCCGGATTTACTCAGCTGGACCAATGCAAGTTTTATGACCTTATTGCTTTTTTACCATGGTAATAGTTTTGAATCAATTTATCAATCTGCAGGAACCATCAGGCATGTTGACCTCAAAGATCAAGTCCAGGTCATTCCATCAATTCACTGAGGAGGACCGAGATGGAAAGTGAAAAAAAAAAAAAAAGGAGGTGAAAAGAAAAAAAATATGCCATTCCCCTCCCAGAAGCAGAGTGTGCTATAAAAGAAGGCGTACAGAAAACATCTCTGACCGCCGATGAAGAAAAAAAAACCTAATTGTTGTTTAATTGTCAGGTTTTGTGGAGCGACACGCCATAAAATATAGCCGCGTGCAAGATTTTTATCGAGGGCTGGGCCTTTTTATGTCTCTGAATTATAAATGTAATCTTCGCTGCGTGCACTTTCATGAAGCACTTATTTTAAAAACATTTTCTAGTGCGTTTGGTCATTTTTCGAGCCTGTGTTAGTCCTTGAAGATTTATTCTCTGCGCTTGAAAGTCTTTTAATTTGGTAATATTCCCTTGGTGTCCTTTGTTTGGCTTGAACAAATGCCAATTAATGTTCCATTTCCCCAGTCAAATGGGATCTGAGCTTCCTAATGCAATTCAATTGAATTATCTGAACTGGCTACTGTACACCAAGTAATGGTAATGCAATAATGTGATAATGACAAAATAGCTTTTAAGACCTGCCTTTCAAAACGAGCTGCATTTATCAGTAATTACAAATGCATGGATTGCTAAAGTCTTGTTTTTTTTAAACCACATTTCATAAATATAATCATATTCTCTCTGATCATTTTAATACACAGATAATTAAGTTTAATAATTTAGAACTTATTACACACCAAAAAAATGTTTTTGCAAATACATTCTGCTGATGTGAACAGAATACTTACTGGGAGTTTTCTGCAATTAACAGCACTGCAGCAACACTACTGAATCAACTGTGCAGACGGTGAATAATAGTTTGATTCCCGAATGAACCAGTTCATTTTAATGAATCAAAATATATAGAGCCAAGCAGGCAGATCAGATTTTTTTTTTATTTCAAAATAAGTCAACAACATATAATGCGACAAATGACTCTTATGGAACACATACATGGAACACATGTTTCTACTAAACATATAACAATTTTTTTTATTATTAAAATAGTTTCATCATATCCAAATATTCATTTATTGCATTAACCTAAATATTTATTCCTAAAAGAAGCATTTATATGTCCAGTAACATACTAAAATCATTCAATTCTTTATGATTCTCGTATCTGGATAATTCAGAATAAACAGACTGATTTTCAAAATGATTCATATGCATGTCAACAACATGTAATGTAGCCAGTGGAGTTTATCTTGTCAAGCACATTTTAACTTACAAAAAAATTGGTTTTTAATTTATTTATTATTGAAATTATATCATAGCAATCAAATTGCATTTATAAAGTATTTATTCCTACAAGATTCAATAATATGTTTTTTATGATTGTAGTGTGTTAAAATTCTATACAACTATTAAAATCCTACAGTCTTAAAAAAACAGTAAAAATTTAGTAGGGCTGGGACATTAAATGAATTGAAGCCACAGACGTGACTAAGCAAAGCTGCAATTGTCATGTACATCTTTGGGAAGCACGATGTGATCTGTAATAAATCTTCTCCAAAGGCCAGAGGGCGCTCTAACAGAAATTCCAAATGTCCACAAAGAAACCAGGAAATCCCTCTAGCTGTTGTTGAACAAACCTAAGATTTCTGCTTTCATAGATTCAGCATGACTAATAATCACATGACTATGGAATTATCTTACAGAAGAATTTGTTTCAAACACGCGACTGACGTTATGAAGTGAGTGTGGAGTAAAACCATGTTATTATATGTGGAAATTTTCTTTAAATTTACACAAATTCGTAGTTCACTGAGAAGTAACACAAGCAGCTGTCATTATCACAGAATGATTATCATTCAATCAATTTAATTGATTAAAACTTATTTTTGCGTAGCTTATCAGTGAAGTACGACTGTGTAGTTAACTGCTCCATCTAAGCGCACGTAATGGACATTTACTAGAACTGGCTTTACTGAAATAATGCACATGAAAATCCAATAAAGTTTGTAATTTTATGATTCCCATCCCTAGATAGTTGATTAAACAGATCTCCTCATAGGAAGAATGAACCACCAATTGCTATGGCATGTGTTTTTTATGTGGCGGACGCCTTTCCAGCCGCAGTCATTATCAACCAATTAAATAAAATCTGATTTGAAACAATTTTATTTTTTCGCGTAGCTTATCAGTGAACTACGACTCTGTGTAGTAAACTCTTCTCCATCTTAACACATGAGCTGGATGTTAACTATAACTGGCTTTACTGACAAAATGCATAAGAACATAAAACTTGTAATTACGATTCCCATCCCTAGATTATTTAGAACAAACTGGTCTCCTCATTTGTAAGTGGCTTTTGACAAAGCGTTGGCTAAATAACCAAAAGTAAATGTCTATTCCCAAATGAATCATTGTATTGAGTCGGTTCTTTGTAGTAATCTTAAACAAATAACACAACCAGTGTAGTCTGATTTTAAACGATTAATGATCATCAAGCACATACGTTTACGTACAAATTTCATGTCTATATGAACTTGACTCCATCATTTGACTGTAGAAATTAATTTCCTGAATGTATCCACTAAACAACTACAATAAATAACAATAGTTCAATTTCAATAGCAGTGAAAAAGTTTCCAATGGCTAGATAATGGCTAAATAATTTACAACAACAAAAAAGCCAGTAGGATTATGTCACATATAAAGGCATACCCACTACATTAGTTTGCACACGCAGACAGACAGACAGACAGACAGCATCTTCAGTTTCACTTTTTCTTCCTCCCAGCACAGCCGATGTGAACAAATTGTCCATTGTGACTCTCTGCCCCTCTCTGTCTCCGCTGGCCTTTTCTCCTGCTCCACAATGGGCCAATAAGTCTCGGTGAGCCCCGGCAAAGCAGATCCTAATGAGCCTCTTTAAGGCTGTTTGAATTTCTAATGAATAACTCAGTGCACAAAAATAAACACGTTGCTATTGATCATGCCATGGAGATTTACACTAATCTAATAACTGCGGTCAGTGTTTGGCTGAAGTCTGTGTTTTATCCATGGGGAGCTGTTGTCTCTGCCCTGTTATTACTGTACGGATCATCTGACTAGATCAAAACCCAGATTTGATATTCAAAACCCCTCTCGACGTGAAGCGGCCTCAGAGGAATATTTATTTGCCGTCAGTATTTTCCATTAGGCAGTGCTGGGAAAAGTGGGATCCGCTGTTTGTGTGTGTGTGCGTGTCTGTGTCGTACATGCATATTTTTGTATTTTAGTTTGTTTGAGTATATGTGTGTTATTTAATGAAAGAAAATAAATGATAAGTATTAGAAATGAAATAAATAGCTTGTTTGGTGGGCTGAATGAGATGATATGCAGAGGATGGCCAGGTGAGATCTTGACTTATAGAAATATACATTCCAATATTTCGGTTGGCAAAGATTCAAGTTGAGATGTGAAGGAAAATAAAGGAAATCGGGATTCAGTATAGGTGTGCTGTTGATTTTGGTGTCAGGTTTTCCCCCTTTTTGTATTTACATAATAAAATGTTAATGGCAAAAAAAAAAAACAGGTTAGATGATTATTAGAATGGCTTTAGTAATTTCTGGATGGTGATTCGTGAATAATAAAAACCTTGTTATTTATTAAAGAAATATTGATTAAAGAAATATTATAAAACAAAATCCTCTAAATTAAAAAAACATTTTGTGACTTGAAATAAAATAAACTATAAATTAAATGAAATCTATCAAAATATTTATTTTTATTTAAGCTAGCTGCCAAGAAAATAGTTCTACTTTTCATTTAGTTTGACATAAAACTAAATTAAAATTAGTAACAAAAAATATATAATATTAAAATATTAAATTAGAAAATAAAATTTTATTATAAATTATTATAAAATGTATTAAAATATAAATTAATAATAAATACATACTTTTCAAAAAATTGACTAAACAGAATGATTATTGAATAAATGATTATGGTTATCTGAAATAAATTATACAAATAAACTATATAAAAACTTAATGAAGGGTGTTTAGTGGAAAAGAAAAACATAAAGAAAAAACATACTTCAATCAAATGAACAACTGACTACTGAACTAAAACTGATAATATTTCTACTTTATGAAATATAAACTAAATAAATGGTCATGTACATGTTTTTACAAAAAAAATGTGAATAATTTCCATCACTCATTTACACTGGATGTGCCAATCAGCCCTATTCATTCACTCATTTTCCTTCAGCTTAGTCTCTATTTCAGAGGTTGCCACCGCGGAATGAACCGCCAACTATTCCGGCATATATTTTACGCAATGGATACCCCTCCAGCCGCAACCCAGTACTGGGAAACACCCATACACTCTCACATTCACACACACACTCATACACTACGGCCAATTTAGTTTATTCAATTCACTTCTTCTGCATGTCTTTGGACTGTGGCGGAAACCAGAGCACCCGGAGGAAACCAACGTGAATACGGGGAGAACATGCAAACTCCACACAGAAATGCCAGCTGGGACCTTCTTGCTGTGAGGCGACAGTGCTAACCACTGAGCCACCCTGCCGCCCTACCCCTATTCATGCTCTTATATTTTTTTATAAATGCTGTCTGCCCAATATCATAATTTAGCAGAACCTTAATTTTTTTAAAAGTCTTATTTGTAACTAAAATGAATTTTCTTGTAAATAAACATAATAATAATAATAATAATAATAATAATAATAATAATAATAATAAACATAAATCAATCAACAAAAACAGAAACAAATAAATACAAACAATAAAGAAACAAGTACAGAAATACATAAGCAAGTAAAAAAATAAATACGTGTATAAATACCATTTTCACTTCTGTTGTATGGACAACATTTGGATGACTAATTCTTTCTTGATTCTGACATAATGTATTGAAATGTTATGCAACATGTTGAAGTAATAAATGACTGTAATCATGAGCAGGTTTAATGATTGATTATTGGACGGCTCTGTCCTGTAGTTTTTAACTTCTGAGTCCTCGTCTCTGGAGTCCAGCATGACGACTGTAATGAATATTTAAAATCTATCTTACATGCATCTGTGTTAAGGGCACTCAGTAGAGTACACTTTCAGAGACACTCACTCATCTAACTTTAATTTCTATATCTAACATTTTCTGTGTGTTTACTTATTTTTATAATCCATAATTTAGATTCTTATTGATATCATTTTTGTTTTTTTAAGATCATGGACGGTTGTATAAGCATTTCACTACAGTAAACTACTGTGAGTACAACATGCAAAGGAATTTTTATTTTACCATATATTACACCCTTTCTTTTTTTGTACAGTGCTGTGTATGACTGTGTATGTGACAAATCAAATTTGAATTTGAAACCAAATATTGTAAAAACCTAACCTAACCTAATCCTAAAACTGATCAAAACAGATGCCAGATTGAATACAGTATTTAGATGCATTATTTGTGCATTTGGATTTATATACTAGTCAGAGATGAGCTGTAAAAATACCTTTAAGCAATATAAATATAAAAATTAATAAAATGCTTAATAAAGTATTTTTAATTGATAATAAATAAATCGCAAAACTAAAGAAACACCATTAGAACATGCAACAAAATCACAAAAACACTTTATTTTAAGGTGCCCTTGTTACACATGTCCCATGTACTTGCTATTCATTCATTCATTTTCTTTTCGGCTTAGTCCCTTTATTAATCTGGGTTTGCCACAGCGGAATGAACCGCCAACTTATCCAGCATATGTTTTACGCAGCGGATGCCCTTCCAGCCAGAACCCATCGCTGGGAAACACCTATACACACTCATTCACACACATACACTACGGAAAATTTAGCTTACTCAATTCATCTATACCGCATGTCTTTTGACTTGTGGGGGAAACCGGAGCACCTGGAGAAAACCCATGCGAACACGGGGAGAACATGCAAACTCCACACAGAAACGCCAACTGACCCAGCCTTGGCTCGAACCAGTGACCTTCTTGCTATGAGGTGATTGTGCTACACACTGTGCCACCGCGTCACCCCACTTACTATACTAATTACAATTAATTATGCATAAAAATAAAGTGTAACCTAAAACAGCTAGGCAGCTAAAAATAAACTGTAACCCCAAAATGATACAATTAAAATGAAATGAACCTATTAAGAGTGTGTTAAGCCATCTAAATGGAAATTTCTTTATGTTTACAAAATACTATTTAGTTGGACAGTGAAAAACGATGGAACTATTTTCTTTGTACATCTGTCAATAAAAGCTTAATCTTTAATAAAAATGAAAGAAAATGAACAAGTCACACACAAAATGGAATTTGGAATTGGGGTTGTAGAAATTAAAATTCATTCAAATGAATAATGAAAAGTACAATAGTGTGTCAGTGAAATCAACTAAAACAAATGAATCAAACTACAACACAAATGTCATAAAATCTAAACAAAAACCCATTTCAGAATTTGATATCGCTCATTTGAAAATGCAGGAATTGAGAAATTAATTCAGTCTACTCAATACAAGTTTTATAAATATTTAACATTTCAGATCTGCTCAGCCGGTTGACATGTTTTGACAATAAAAGAGTAGTTCAAATGAACAAATACCCAAATAAATCTGCGACATGTATAGTGATAATTATCGGTATGGACTGACACAAGAAATTTCATTGTGATGTGTGTGGCCAGATTGGTCATCATTCTGACTTCTGATGTGTTGTGATGCTGTTTTAAAGAGTTTGTGTGGTCTGACGGAGAGGTCAGCGTGATGGAGACCTACAGCCTTCCCAGAAAGAGCTTCAGTGTACATTGACTATTATTAGACTAATCCTGCCATCTCTCTCCCCTTAGAGGTCAGCCTTAAATCGAGCATTAAGCAAATAGCTAATGGAATTTAGAGGTATAATAATACAGGGATATGGTGAGACAATTCTATTAACAAGATATAAATCATGTTGAGTGTGAGGTAAGTGTTTTTTAATTGATTGATGGAAAAGACGATCCATTGGTTTTCTGAAGACTAACAGCCATTTACCGTTTCCTCCGCAGTAAAAGAGGCACAAAAAAAGGGGGGAAAGATAAGGAAATTACTCTGTGCAAGGGGATAAATTATTCAGAGAAGATAATCATTTTGTGCTGACATTACTAATGTGAAGAAGCATTTAATCTGTACTCCGCTGGGACAGAGGACTTTGGGTGAAGGTTTTTATAAAGATTAAAGCAGTGTCTCACAAATAGTTCAACATTACTTTAGTTTACGAGTGGTGGAAAACAAAAAACACACTGCATGTGTTGGAAATCATGACTGAAGTGAGTGAAATATGGAGAGTTAGTAGGACCAATTCCAAGAAAAATTGCTTTGACATGACTGGACAAAAAAAACACAAAGATGGTTTACATAAGAGTCAAATTGTATATAAATTATTATATACAGCAGTCAGTTAAAACACACAAACAAACATATATTAGTATAATATTATTCTTTGTTCCAGCTGTGATAA
>CAIGQW010052715.1:3179959-3202090 GCA_903798125.1 Danio choprae | reverse complement strand
ATATATATTTATGTATCAAACTATAGTAAACCTAAGATTTAAATACTATAAATATAGCTGTTAATTAGCAGGTGTGTTTTAACAGAAAATAATTGAAAGAATTTCTAAAGAAATATAATGCCCAAAAGAGTCCAAATACTTGGCAATGAGCTGGTTATACAATTTCTATTACTATAACACATAGACAAGGTAACCAATGAATCACTTTATCTCTCTACATTGTAGTGTTGTATTTTAAGGGCCCTTTGGCAACAGCACTTGTAGTGTATCTCCTGCACGCAGACATCTGCCTGATCACTGCTTTATTCTGTGCCCTGCTTTACCACAATTGACTTGTCATGTATTTCACAGCTAATTAGGCCGTTACAAATGAGGCCAATGGCCACTGATAAGGACGCTGCTAAATTGACCATAAATGCTAGCATTCAATCAGACACAATGACCAGCCCGGCAGCAATAATCAGGATTAATTAATGCCGCTGTATTGTGCACAGATGCAGAGGGAAAACAGCTACAGCTCTGACGACAGCAACATCACATTGTGAAGCCAAAGGTGAGTGTTCATTTGCAAAGGCTTTTGGGGATTTTCACTCACGCATCTAATGAAATTAGTCATCTGAAATTAACACAACATGAATTTAGAGCTGGAAAATACAGCAAAAAATAATTCAAGATTTCAACTGATATTTTTTCAGTTTTGCTGGTCAATTTAAAATGTAACCACAACATGATTCAAGTTGTCTTACATTCTCTTAAAAACTTTGTTAACCATCTGAGGGGTTCCCTCCATTACACCACATGACAGCTTCAAAACAATATGCAATTCTAAGTGTGCCTGCTCACACAGGTGAGTGGGATTGACCAACCACCAGTAGAAAACATACTCTTTCATCGCTCTGTCATTTTAACCAACACTTGCACCAGTTTTGCACATTTGCACCAGACACTTTCTTACGATCACTCAACATCTCAAAAAAATAAAAATGAACAAATAAATTAAAAATTCCTCATTTATGAAGTGCGCTTCACACAGGTGAGTGGGCTTAACAAACCACCTGTAGAAACACTCTTCTTGCCAACAAATCGTGAAAATGAGTGCACTTCCACATTGCAGATTAAGGTCAATATTAAGTGTTATCCATAGTGTTATCCATATCTGTATATCTAATATGCCTGATAATAAACAGAATTTTATTCTTCAAAATATATTTCCAAATTTCTGTTAAAACATTCATTCATTTTCCTTCGAATTAGTCCCTTTACTCATCAGGGGTCACCACAGCGGAATGAACTGCCAACTTATCCAGCATATGTTTTACACAGCGGATGCCCTTCCAGCTGCAACCCAGTACTGGGAAACATCCATACACCCTCATTCACACACATACACTACGGCCAATTTAGTTTGTTCAATTCACCTATAGCGCATGTCTTTAGACTTGTGGGGGAAACCGAAACACCCAGAAGAAACCCACGCAAACACGGGGAGAACATGCAAACTCCACACAGAAATGCCAACTGACTCGAGCCACAGTGTCAGCCGGGACTCGAATCAGCGACCTTCTTGCTGTGAAGGCAAAAGTGCTAACCACTGAGCCACAGTGTCACCCCATCCTAACAACATGTGACAAGTAATTTGAAAACATTTAAATATCACAGTCAAAGAAGTGCAGCATAGTGTGGCACTCCCAACAAAATGGGCAGGTTTATAATGTAATTAATGAATAATTAACCTCATTAACATTACTAAAAGTACATACTAAGTGATGGTTGAGTCACAGTTCTAATATCCATGTTTAAAACATTTGCTAGTTATTATGTTTTCAAGATCGGTGGTCTACTGGAGCTTTCAGCATGGAAAAAAAGTCATGTAAATCATTATTCAAACTTATACTGGTAACATTTAACACTGAATAAAGCACATAATCAGCATTTGAGGTGGTCATTATCATAGCAGTTTATGCTGTTGTTCACCCGCCTCATCACAGAAATAGAAACTCTGCGCATCGCCATCACGGATTAGGTCAAAAACTCTTAACATGGAAAAGACCGCTTTCATCATGTATTGCACCACTGTGCCATGTGCTGTTGGGACAGTGTTAGTTAGGACACTGATTAGATTTTAGAGTGCATGTATATGGTCAGTGGTAACATTTACTACTATTTGTATTCAAAACTGCTATTCCTCAGTTTTACAAAAATAAAATCATAACACACTTATTTGAATTACCTAATAAAATCAGAAAAACGCACAAATGTTTTCCCCAGCTCAGTATTGGGGTTCTTCTGAATGCCCCAAACTGCCTCTTCTCTTTAGTACTTCCCTCACAATCTGCTTTGAGTACATAGGCACCAAGATTACTTGTGGCTCTACTATTTTGATTAAGATCCCTTCTTCCTAATCAAGTCTAGCTCTCATGCCCCGAGCGAGAACAGTCGCTGTTGAATCTCTCCTGAGGGAACAGGCCGAGCTCCTTCATTGCCCCTGTTTCCAGATCTGTCACAGTGTTTGTCTCTGTGAATTGTCAGGACAATGTGCTGATGCCTGTCTGGCAGATCCACCTGACTGAAGCAGCCATCTTGGCCCAAACATCAACTGTTATCAGGATGGTTATTTGTTTGTTCTTCCTCTTAAACAACCGACAGTGGATGTTTCAGGCCTGTCCACATTTTTCCTACATAGTGAATTATGGGAGTAACTTCTGGTAAACTGTAATGAACTTCTTTATTCAAATAAAAAATCTTATTTTGTTTTATGGAAAAGATGATTTATTTCAGTTTTCAAACGCAGGGCTCACATGTGGGAAAAGGTGGATATACTACAACAGTATAAAAAGTGCTGATACCCTTTAATTTAGGTTAATTAAACAAGTCAAAACAGGTTAAAGCCACAGATCTAATAGTAGTGATGTGAAGTCATTAGCTAGTGACTTCATGCTGCTCTTGGTCTGTGTCACATCACTTCTTGGATATTAGAGTGCATTATCTTCTATTGTGTGACAATGGATTGCACTTTTAAAATTGCGGCACAGAAAATGGGGGTCAAACTCATGAAAACAATGTTAGTAAGTTTTCTGCCATTAAATAAATCCTCTAAATGGAGTGAAATATGTTTACCCGTGGCCAATCAAAACAAAATGGACTGAGAATGGAGAAAGAGGCTGAGTCAGCAGTTCGCAAAGATAGCCATTATCCCTGTGCTCCTCCTCTGGAACAAAGAAATCAGTAATAATCCTCATCATAAAAAATCACTGTAAAAATGCTTTTAAAAATGTGCCATTAAATATGAATGATAATACAAAAAATACTAGTTCTCTATGATTTTTCTAGAAGTGTAAACATTAAATATTAGAGTAAATACATGAATTTTTAAATGAATACAAATTATAACATTTAATACCTTACCAAAAAAAGAATTATTATTTTTTTTGTATTACCCAAGTTGTGACCTCAAGGCCTTAGTTTGAGTCTAGTTTGAGATGGATTTGTTAATAGGTTCAAATGATGATTCTGTACAAAGATATATAACACTAATGTGTGTGTGTGTGTGTGTGTGTGTGTGTGTGTGTGTGTGTGTGTGTGATATAAAAAACAGCTAAATCTGCAGGTCAAAGTTGTCCAATTTGAACCCTTTGATTTGGCCCACCATCCCGGAATGCCTTTAACAGAGATCCTCATTTCTAATTTAACGTAACCTTTTGTTTGTTTGTTTGTTTGTTTGTTTGTTTGTTTGTTTTATTGTTGAGCTACACAATAGCAAACTGAAATTAAATGTTTTAATAACATTTTGTAAATATATCTGATAAGTGCATTAAAAAATGTTTAAAGATTTATTTTTAGCCTTTATTAAGTGGATAGGACAGTATTTCAGACAGGAAGTGAAGTGGGAGAGAGGGAACTCAGGAACTCAGGATGCGAACTCAGGATGCCCTGAAGTGCTACTGCACCATATGTCAGCGTGCTAACCACTAGGCTATTGCGCCAACAAGTGCATTAAAATTAAATACATTTCAAAAAATTATAATGCCTTTGTTAATACGATTAAAGTAATTTTTTTCTATTTATTTTTAAATATTAATCAAGTTTGATTTTTGGCCCTTCATAAGAAAAAGTTTAGGCACCCCTGAGCTAAACAAATACACAATACACTACAAAATGCAATAAATTCAAAATGTATTTTTTTACAATCTGTTTGCACTAACAGGCATATATTAGCAGCTATCTCACATTCAAATGGCTTACATTAAAAAATAATGAAGCAAAAACAACACAACCAGTTTGAATCATTTTAGTATACTTCAAGATGCCCTAAAAAATTCCTCCAAACTCCAGTCAGGTTTTAACACAATACAAATAAAAAAAGAACATTTCTGTTGACGATGATAAAATGAAAACATCTATCACTGTAAAATCTGATTGAATCCCAATCCTAATCTCATAGTCAGACCATACAGGGATTAGCTTCAGTTTCCGCTCTGTTTTCAAGTGAGAGCGACACATTAAGTGATACTTTGCTTCCCCCCACCATGTTGTTGTTCTGTCAGCGGCTTCGTCCTTCATTCCTCCGGTGACGGCGAGTGCTGAAGGACGACTCGACTATAGCTGACACTGCACTTCCAGCTGCTGCCAACAGAGCTCACACTGCCCTGCAGATGCTTGATGAACAACACCAATCGATGGAGTGAAGAATGATGAAGAAATGAAACTGCGAGACAGACAAGCTGCACAAACGAGGGTGGCACTTTCGCCAGGACAAAAACCACTAATTAGGCAGAAGGGAAGCTCTGTAGGTTTAAAGTCTTCTTCGCTTTAAAATAATTACAAGAATAAAGGGGCAAACATTGAACTACTGTAAAACATTATTGACATTTTAGCTGTGAAAGTTATTGAAATTTCACCTGTACAAATCATACTGTAAACACCTGTTGATTGGATAATAGTATCCTTACTACAGTATATGTTATATACTCTTATATACAGCGATAAGTGTTCACAATAACAATATACAGTAACAGTATTTACAGAATCTTAAAAAAAAATAACTATGCTGTCAAATTCATCAAATTCATTTATTTATTTACTTACTACAATAAATTATAGCATAACCATTGCATATAATAGATAATAGGAAAGCCTTGCCTTTAACCTAGCACAGTGTCTTACACTTCACAAGGCTAACAAAATATTTTCAGTCTAATCTAACAGTAAGCTACATCTATAAAGTGTTTGAAATATGATATGATATGAACTGATATGCCTTCTCATCACAAATATTTTATAGTATGCTAATCTCTTTAGCTAACAGCTTTAAAGTATAACATTTTGAGAATGCTGTATTTTACATGATATCAAACTGTTAATATGTTTGAGTGTTTGAAATAACTTGATTCTTTTAACTGTGTCTTATCTCATATGAGGCAGAAACGATATCATTCTATAGCATGCTAACCGCATTTAGTTTAGCACAGTGTCTAACTATGATAGTTTACAAAAATAACAAGATGTTTTAGTCCAAATTAATGTTATAGTGTATTTTCTTGATAAATGTTCCTAATATTCTGACAAACCACTGCAGGATGAAACATTGATTATTTTCCATATGAAATGTACTGTACTAAGTGTATACAAGTAACAGAGTTTTGTTACACAACTGCAGACTAACCTTTACATAGTTTTGATGTTGTTTTGATAAATATAATAAATATTCAATAAATATGTACAGTCAAGGCTGAAATTATTTATACGACTGGGTATGTGTTATAATAGCTAAATATTTTTGAAAAATCTGCTATATATTGTCATAGATTTCCATTTTTCTCATTGACTTAAAAAAGCTAACATTTTTACATTGTTTTTGTGTGGTTATTTTTTACACATTTACTAGTAAATCAAAACTTGTAAAATTGATTATATACGTTATATATGTTTATTGAAACAAAGTCCTTGACTTGTGTTTTTCAATCAAAACTTTCTGTTTAGAATTTTTTCATAGTGTGCCGTGCAATGAAATGTCAAAAGTGCATTAAATAATTGAATGACTAATGCAATATTTTGATTACTTGCTGAATAATAATAAATGTCTATGGAAAGAGACACAAATAGTTTAATATGACAGCATTGGCACAATCATTAGAACTCAAAATTTGGTTTTGTTCATGATAAACGGCTTGATTCTGCCCATTAGGATTATCCTCCTAACTGTATAACCCAAAACACAATGGACTTTGTCAAGCATCACAATTTAGCCATCAGTCATTATGTACCGCATTTGCTTAATGGAGGATAATAGGATCATATCAATCTCAACTAGCGCAGTAAATATGGCATTTTAATGTTTACTGTTTCTGGATTATTTGAGTGGTGCTACAATTCATAAAACATGACCATTTATTCTGATGGTCCACGTCGACAGTCATTACTGCAATTATCCGGTGATGCAGTTAGAAAATGACTGATGAATGAACAAAGGTTTTGGCTGCTTTTTGGCTGCTCACCAGAAAAAAAAACTTGGCATATTTGTCTTCATTTCGCAGGACTGTTTGTTCATATTCTGTCTCAGAAAAAAACAGTTCCACGGCTAAATGCCAGAAACACAAAATATTACCCAGAGCAACTATTTATTTCACAGATGTTTTCGATGTACCGCAAAACTTACTCACTTTAGACAATCTCGAAATTTAGTTTAAAAATGACCTGTGTGATTGATTAAGCCCTGTTTTAAGTTCAAGAGTTAATAACGCTCACTTTTTATTCATATTCCAAGAAAAAATATTAGTTTTCTAAATTCAGATTGGTTTTTACCTGACATGCACATGGTTCAGAAGTGAAAGGGACCTGAACGTAATCTGCACACTCATGTCCCATAAATGTCTTTATGAATACTTTGCGCATCGAATATTTAACGCAAGCGGTGAGATGTCACAGCGCACCAATACGCATGGTCAAAAGATGAGACAAAATGACCCCCGCAGCAGGGATTCCTCTATTTCCTGCACAATTGATTTATTTCACATTATTAATGAACTTTGCTGCAGCTCCACTTGTCAGGGCCGCTGTGCAGAGGTCAATAACCAGAGGAAACTTGATGTTAGTAGATCCAGCTTAAGTGATTCTGTCGCGCTAACGATTCAATATATCAGGACAAAATGTCAGGTGCTTTTAATATGTTGATTCACAGCCTCTTAATCTGCATAAGCGCGGAGCTCGCAGAGATCCAGAAGCCCGCAGAGTCGGGAGATTTATAATGGCTTGCTGAAATTCCCCCGGCCTTCAGTAAATATTTGAGGGTGTAGGTAGAGGTGGCTAAACAGCAGAAGAATTTTAAACATTTTTTTCCTGTCAGCCTGGTGGAATAACATTCTGGATTAGTGGAGAAATGAGGTCTATCTGGTCACTTTCATGCATGCTGGGATTTATTTTATCATACTTTCCATTCATATGCCAAACATAAACAACCTAGAAAATCTATTATGATAATTATGTAGGTGCACTGAGTGAAAAAAAAGTCAGTAAATAAATAAACGTTATTAATTTCTATTTTCATTTTAATTTAATGTTGAGCATATTTGTCATTTTTTATTAGTGTTTAATGTCTACTGTGACTAATGTTTAATATATATGGTTTAAAATGTCTATTTATTTTAGTGCAGGGAAAAAAATTAATTCACATCCAAAATAAGTGTTTGTTTTGACATAATATATGTGTGTGTGTGTGCAGCGTATATATATATATATATATACACACACACACACACACACACATATGCATGTAATTATTTGAGAAAATGTTTATTTATAATTAGATATAAAATACATAGGTATATGACACAAATTATATATAAACATATTTAAAAACCTGTATAACAAAATTGTTGTGTATAGTTTTGTGTGTATGTATGTGTGTGTATCACATAAATGTATATAACACACACACACACACACACACATATATATTATATGAAAACAAACTTATTTTGGATGCGATTAATCGCGATTAATCTTTGCCAAGCATTTTAGTTTAGTTTCAGTTATTTTAATACAAGTTAGACTAAATAAAATGAGAATTAAAATACAAACAAATTGTTATGAATTTACTTTTGTTAACATTTATTTTATTTGAAGTAATACAAACTACTCTAGTTTTATAATTTTAGTTATTTTAAAAAAATGTCTTATTAGATAAAAACTAATAAAACTAATGTACAGCAACTCCACTACTTAAATTTAACTAAATCTTTTCAATTATCATTTGATATTACACTTTTAAAATATCTGATAATTATAAGGACATTCAACATACCAGATCAGAAAAGCCTCACCTTGTAAATCTGATTAATGTTGCTTAAAATGTAGAAGTTTGGGGAAAAAAACTCTTATTATATAAGAGTCTATAATTATAAAAGAGTCTGGGAGTCAGCCATGTTAACGCTAAAGGTGACTAAACTGCTGGCTGCAGTTTTCTGGCCGGTTGCAGAAATCAGTGCAATGGATTGGCAGGAAGAGATTTAGTTGCGCGTGGCAGAGGTCAGTGTATTGTGTATTCTGTGCAGTCAATAATAAAGTAAGGACTTATGCCTGCTGAAAGTTAATGAGCAATCACAAGGACCTTGGAAAGTCATTTGCATCCTTACATTGGCTGCACACTTTGGCTCTGAAAGGGCCCAGGGGATCCAGAGTCATCGGAAAGCCACCGCAGACAAGATGGAGGAGACTGACCTGCTGCAGTGATCTCCAAAACAAGAGGATTATCAAAAATCAGAGGATAATGCTCTTTTAGAAGGTTCATTGTACATAGTGTTCAATGCTGATCTCTGCATATTATTTAATCCTTTATTGGGCACTCATTGAAAAACCTTGGGCTGTTACTGGGAGTGTTACTAAAGATCACCAAATTTTCCGTTTTCGGCTGAAAGAGGTCGAATGGCTAAAATATGAGCAGTGGTGTTCAGAGTTCTGGTTCTCCACCCAGCCATTGTCACTACACAGTATGAAGCAGATTTCACACTGGACGTGGATAGCGCTGCGCTATAAAACCCATTTATTTCAATGGCTTGGGCAGCGCAAAGGTAATTTGTTGCTGCATTAACCAAAGCACAAGAACAGTAGAATGCACCATCATTTGCATGCTCGCAAGATTCAACATAGCTCAATATTCTGCTCTGTGGATATTTTGCTCATGTACATGTATAATTATCTATGTATGAACGGCACATTCTCACTGGAAAAGAAATTTAATATACTTGTTCCTGTTGCTTGCAAAAGCGCTACTGTGCTGTCATGGCAACGCTGGTTAACTGATGCCTTTTGACTGGTTCACTGTTAAAAAAATGTACAGTAAACTGTGATTATTTTATTGACTTGTGCACATTTTTAAATCTATAATTTAGGTTATTGATTTAATTTAAAAGTCTTACAAATTTATGATATAATATCATTTAATAAAACAATAATTATTACAAAGCATTTTCAGTTTAGATTTTTGATAAAGTGCATCAAAATTTTAGTCACTGAATTTTAATTTCAGTCCATCTGTAGTTATTACAAGATTTTTAAGGTTGTATGACTTAATTTATTGTAATTTCAATGAAATGACAAAACATGGTTATTTAGGTATATAGGTGCGCCCTTAATATATTTCAAAATACAACTGGCAGTTTGCATTACATCTCTGAAGATGAATGAAAGCCTTACGGGTTTTGAAAGACACAAGTGTGAGTAAATAATGACAGAATTTTCATTTTGGGCTGAACTAACTCCAACTGTGGCACACTACAACCAAGACAAAAAAGCATACTTCAATTGTTTAAGAACACCATTGGTCACATGTTTGGTTAAAATCTGAATTACCTGGGTGTTTCTTGCCGTACAGGGTCATATGGAGCAATCGTCAGGGTTAGCAGAGGGTGGGTAGTCAATTGGAATATTCAGCATGCCCTTGAAGTCAACAGCCATCACTGTGCATGCATGAGGGATTCACTTTATCAAAGGGTGGCACCTTGCCATACTACACTGGTCATGTAATCAACCTTGCTGCTTTCAGATCAACAGCATACGGGTGTAATCTGGAGCTGCACAGAATGCCGTTCAGTTCTGTCAACGGATCTCGCATGTGCGTTTTTCCAGCAAATCCATATGCTGTAGTCAGAGTTTTCTGCAATACTACTCAGCACAGCCAGAAACCCGCTAATGAATATAAATCTACTGCATGAAACAGACTGTGCATTCTGATTCCCCATCTAACGGCTCCAATGAGTCGGGTCTATGTAGAGAATTAAAAACACACAGCAAAATGATAAATCAGTGTTGTCTGATTTACAAACAAATGGCTCATAGGCACAGGCGCTTTTATTGCAAATCATATACATACAATTGATTCAAAATTATTAGCACTCCTGTGATTTTAAAAAAATGTTTTCAAATATTTCACAAATGATGTTTAACAGAGCAAGGTACTTACAGTATTTTCTATAATATATTTTCTTCTGGAGAAAGTCTTACTTGTTTTATTTTGGCAAAAATAAAATAAGTTTTTTTTTTTTTAAACCATTTTAAGGTCAATATTATTAGTTCCCTTAAGCAATATTTTTTTTTTCGATTGTCTAGAACAAACCATCATTATACAATGATTTGCCTAATTACCCTAACCTGCCTAATTATACAAATTAACCTAGTTAAGCCTTTAAATTGAGCTAAGTTGAATACTAGTATCTTGAAAAATATCTAGTAAAATATTATTTACTGTCATTATGCTAAAGATAAAAGAAATCAGTTATTAAAATTATTTATTTTAGAAATGTGTTGAAAAAAGTCTTCTTTCCGTGAAACAGAAATTGGGGGAAATATATACAGGGGGGCTAATAATTCTGACTTCAACTGTATACTGTAGCAAATTTGGTATAATTCAGCTGCTAAGTAGAAGATTTATATGAGTAAGTACTGAGCTCTTAAACAAGTGAGTTGGCAGTTTTTTACTGAATCACAAGAATGTTGTAATTGCAAATAGCATAATTCAAGTCTAGAATAACTGATTATAACAAGCCAATGGTTTTTAGTGAATCAAAAGTATATAGTGTGTCCAGTTTAGTTCGACCTTTGAACACAATTCATTCAAAAGTAAACAGCACAGGTAGTGTAGTTAAAACAAACAAAAGTTTGTTGTTTAAAAACTTAAATATTCTTATTAGTCAATGGTTTTAAGTCATTTCAAAACAGTATATTCTCTTGAAGAAATGATTCTAGGAGTCCATGGTTTTTAGTGAACCAAAAGTTTACAGCGCCACCAAATGTATTTTGACTCTAGTACAGATGATTCTTACAGTTCATAGAGAATCAAAACTACTCTATCTGCTTGTTAAGTCATGATTTATGTATAGGGCCAGACAGAATCTGCGGACATTTTTTGCTATTTCTGTGGAGACGTTTGTAAAAAAAAAATCTGTGGATTTATGCAGAATGATTTTTGGGAATATCATAACTAAAAACAAAATATATGAAACAAAAACTATTACCTTTAACTTTTATTTAATGTTTTCAATGCAAATCCAATTCCATCCACTATTTGGTAAACAAAGTAAGTGTCTCATATAATATATATCTACTAAAAGACATAAAATATTACTTTACAAACTGTATTAAACAAATAAAGTAAATAAATCATATAAACATTTTCATATAAGTCAAAAATATTACTGAAATTAATTTAAAAACTGAATAAATATAAATGTACACACATTTACACAAGTAAATAAATAGACTCAATGAGAAAATCTGTGGAAATCTATGGATTTCTGCACGCACAGATTCCCTGTGGGCCTACGTATGGAATACTGTTTCCGGGTCCAAGCCGCTACTCATTTGAGTTGAGAAAATATTTGTTTATGACCACATTGAAGTGAATTTCTTGCATACACATGGTGTACACAACAACAACAGTCTCTGGACTTGCTCCATCAGACACCAATACTTTAACAATTTATAAAAAATTACTCTCTTTCTGGCCATCTGATATTAGGCATGAACAAATATATTGCAACCTTGATTTTCGGAAGTATTACAGCACTTTGTAAATGTTTATTATTACCATTTGACATCAGACTTAACAAGCAGATACAGCACAACCAGTGAATCTTAGAACTTTCAAAAGATGAAGACAAATATTTTATAAAACAACTAATGAATATTAGGCTCTCTATATATAGTTATTTAATACACATATCATGCACTGAAAAAAAATATTCTTTGGATTTACACATTTTTTAAGGTAAGTGGTTGCAAACAATTTATATGGGTTGAATTTAAACAAACCAATTAAGTTGAATATTACTAAATTTAATTTGTTTGTTTAAATTCAGCCCATATAAATGGTTTGCAACCACATACCTTAAAAAATGCAGTAAATCTAATGAATAATTTTTTCAGTGTGGGAAGTTATTGGACAGCATTTACAGTATGCTGCTAGAAAAAGTCATTAAAATGTCTCTTGCGACCTATTACAAATGTATTTATTATTTACCATCTCGTCAGTTGGTAATGAAACATATTTTTTGCAAATATGAATCTCGCAACTAGCCATCAGCAAACTGTTTTAACAAAAAAAAAAAAAGAATCTGTTGCTAAATTGACATGAAGTGAAAAAGTTGCTGTTTGTCGAGATAATTAATAACAATCTCTGTCTTGTAACTTGTTGTAATTTGGTAATTTGGTTAAAGAAAAAACAATAAATAAAGATGCTTCTGGAGCTACTTAGCGTCTTGTATTTAATGACATTTGTATTTCATTGTGCTTTCGGATCTCTAAAATGCAAAACTATACAAGTAGGAGTGGAAAACAAATCTCATTACTTTGCTCGGCGCTATTTTTCCAAAACAGTAATGGAATATCATGGCAAGAAACAGATTGTTTCTCAGCCCACATCCAACAAGCCTTATTCTAATGTGCCAAGGCTATGCGACTTCCAGCTTTGTTACAGTCAAGTGCGAGGCCTTCCTCCCCTCCTATTTTTAATATATCTGTATAGAGAGAGTAGATCTTACACTGTTCTGACAAGAGACAAATGTTTCATTCAAATGTGGCTTTCGCATATTGTGGAAGAAGTAATGAATTCCTGTGCTCCGGCGGGCCCAGTTCACCGTGTCAAGCCTGCGCAAGGTGGAACCCGGCTGCAACAGCAAAATTAAATTTAATGTTCCAGCCGCCACTAGAAAGGTGCATAAATCAAGGTTTTTGATTTGCATGGACTGTTGCGAACAACCCTATTCCACGCAAAAATAAACCAAGCCTCAAATATGATGTCAGCCCAAGAACAAAGCAATCTTACGAATCCTAATAAAAGGGAGCAAGTGGTAGAAGAGTTTTAATTTGCACCAGTGTTACGCCGCTCTGATGTCAAGCGTGTTATTAAAAACACAGCTCCAATTCTTCTTTCATATTTCAATTTTTTCTATTTCGAAGCAAACAAGCTAAAAGAGTGAAGTTTCTTTGACCCATTAGAAGATTAAGACTTCTACTGTAAAGGACCATTTTAAATTATATCATATGTCATTGCTTTCTGACCAAAATAAACAAATTATGACTTATAGAATGTTATCTTGATAATATGAGATTACAAGGACAATATACGATATCTTTCATATCTACAAAACTGTCAAAAACAATATACATTTAATGGCTCTCATTGTCAGATCATCAGAAGATGACGCAAAAACAGATTAATGATCTAGCTTAAAATGAACATGAAATTGATTTAATTTATTATAGATTATTTATTTATCCACATCACAAAGAGACAGCAGGTGAATTTTCAGATATTACTGATGATAAATTTACAGCTTTACTGACTATAATCAGGTATCTACAGTTGATGGCAGATTTATACATGTTCACTTGCATTTCTGGATAACAGTAAAAATATCTTAAAATCCCCCCAGAAAAAGTGGTTGTACAGACAAGACATCATTCGAAAACTGTAAATGGTCTTCTTTTATTTGTGTTAAGTGACAATAACAACAAAACATCAAGTCCCATACAAGTACTTTTCACAATTTACTTTTCATTAAGTCCAACAAAGTAAATCTACAAACTCCACAGTAATGTTTGTATGTCAAACAAATAGCAGATTGCAAAGCAGAACATATAACATCAGCATTACGGTGAGTAAGATCAACATCAATCAATCAAAATCTTAGCCTGATGTACAAAAACAAACTTTTTCACTCATATATATACTGTACGTCACAATTAGGGAAGAAAAGACTATCATCCCATGCCTATTTTAACACACACACTGTACAAACAAATACTGCAGATAACGAAAAGAAGTGAGCTCGTACATTAGTCGAAATGAAAAGGCAATTTAAATGGCCATTTTAATTCAAGTTGGTTGCCTGTAGAAAAACAAATGACCCATATTTTACATATTACATATTTTATTAAATGATAAAATATGTAAATACTAACAAGTTGAAGCCACTAAATCTGCTCAATTTTAGGTGCATATTTCTGTGGAAACTAAATTAGTACATGTGCACTATACTGCAGAGAGGACTAGTCAGCGTCTCCATCATAAAAGTCAGACTAGCTACATAATGGCGGTAATGAATGACTACCAATCGACAGAAAATCTTTGGTTGAGAGCAGCCCTAATCTATACAGCAAATAGTAATTATTTTTAATATTAAGTTTGTAAGTAAATTATTATATTAAGTAAGTTTTCAATCAATATTCAAATTTTATTTTATTTATTTTTTGACAAATTGTTATTTGTCACACACACACAGTACGATATGCAGTGAAATGCTTACAACCGCCAGTGACCTTAAAAAAATTATGTAAAAAATACAGACAATTTTAGATATAGAAATAAAAGTTAAAGCTATAGAAAATAAGACCAATATAAAACAATATTGAAAACAATAGCAATCTAGCTGTAATTTGAAATGATATGAGGTCCAATAAAAAATTCTGACTTCATCAGTGTCAAACAAATTAAGAGAAAAAAAACAAGATAAATCATACAGTTATTAAATATATGCATGTATGTATATCTACACACACTACTATGTTCATTTATGAGTGCACATGTTATCTAAAACATCAATGTATACTGCAGAGAGCCTAAATACCAGGTTATTGAAATTAAATGGAGCCACTCTCAATCTACTTATCCAAGCTTTCCTTCTGCAGAGACATACATGTGGAGGGGAAAAACAGCCACTACTCTCCTGGAGAATTATGGGATTAACATCCATGCAGTTGCCGCAGCCCCAGATAAAGAAGTTCAGGTGTAGTGACTCACCCCTATAGTTAAAGAGATTATCAACAATGAAAATAATCTAGGAAAAGTTACTCTATGCGGCAGCCACAATGAAAAGTCTTGCCATTTTTTGAACAATTTCCCAGAAAAGGCTTTTTATTGTATAAGTGGGCAGGAGCCAAACGTCCTATACTGGTGGCCATCCTCTTAGCCCCCTGATCCCGGCCCGCGTCAATCCGATCTGCAAACTCAATAAAAACGATAGGAAGGATGATTGGCTTTTACATTAAAAGCCATATATTCTGATGAATTTGTCTTTTTCTTATAGTTGACGTGCGCTTGCCGTGATGAAATAAAGGCTCTGAGTGCATCAAGGAATAAAAAGATGGTAGAACATCAAAAAGAGTGAGAAGTGGACTGCAAAATGACAGAGTGATGCTTCAAATCAGTGTCAGTTGAGAAAGAGGAGAAAAAAAACACAATAGAAAATAAGATTTAAGAACCTGCTATAGGCTTGTCAGAATAAAGCGAACAGATGCCACTTTCTCAATTAATAGCGAGTCTTAATTTGCAATGTACAGCTATAAACCAACAAATTTATGCTGTTGTCTTTATTGTTCAACAGAGAACTGCAGTTCGGAGTCATTTTATGAAGAACGCTGGATCAGAAAAAGTGGCAAGCATTGTGAAACCACAAGCCCATCTGCGGGAACGATCACAATGCAAAACCGTAACTATTCATGGCCATATGTCCAAACAGAGAAAGCCATCTCACAGTGACAGAGCTGTTTAATGGCACTGGTAAATGGCTCACTGAAGTGAATGTATTAAACGGTTTACTGTGCTTGTATCAAATGTGTTTTAGAATGATTCGAGGTCTCTCTAGGCCAATGCAATGTTTTGGATGTCTCCTGCTCGTTGCTGTGCCGCTTCTTCCTACATCTAAAAGCATATCATATAGAATTAATCAAATTTATTGATTATTTAAAGGCAATCAAATAATGTCCTGGAATATTAAAAGTCAGATGGAAAAAAAAATATTTTTATCCTTTTGCACTGTATTGTACATATGTATTTAGTAAGTTAGTTGTACCATCTCAGGCTCAAGGCTGGACTTCAACAAGAATTATTTTGTGGAAGACTATAGACCATTTTCACAAGGTGGTGATGATGCATTTAACAGTCATCAGAATCTTAAATCCTTGAAATGCTTTAGGGTTTAATAAAAAATAAAAAAAATGAATGTACACTTATAAAGCTACACTTTGTATTATATCGTCTTTGCATCAAATTACAAAAATACTAAGTACATATGCAAGGTGTTTCTGGCTGTTGTCTCAAGTTTTTCTTTTTTCTGAAAGTCTTGATAACACTATTATGGAGCTTTTCCTTTATTTTTTGAGAAAATAGGAATGCAAAAAATCAATTTGTGGTACTCTCCCATTCACTGCTGTCTAAGTGTACCCAACTCTGATGACTTCCACTGCTGAGAAACCTGGAAATGTGAAAAGGGTCCATTGTAAAATACAAGGATTGGGTACCGAAACATTACTTATGTAACCGGTATGCACCGGACCGGATCAGCATACAGTACAAATTTCAGTGCCTAACTCTTGCAACAAGGATGTAAGAAGCATCAAGGGGTACATTAAAGGCACACATAGGTACGCGTTGTGTCACACCATCTCTAAACATTTAATTCTAAACAACTTTGAGAAATACGGACACCGTCTGCAATGTTAGGCATTTGCTCTTGTTGCTTAGGGAACACACACACATAGGCAACGTGCGCAGTACATCGCATGGACACCAATACTCCGATTTTAATATGATTAAGACAATACTCTGATTAAGAGTCTAACATGTAAACAGCGATTTTTGATTACCTTAAAGGGCCATAGACACCCGCATAACGAAGGTTTTTTCTTTCCATTCGGCGTGCGGTATCAAATTCCATTAAAACAACACTCTTCCACCAGTCCTTACTTCATATTTTCATCCAATACCCCTGTTTGTCACGGGGCATGAACAATATGTTACTGAATGAAAGTGAAACTGCCGAACTGCAGTTAAAAGTCGAAAAAATTAAAAATGAAACACCTGAAATGATATGAAACTCCGGAGAAAACGTGAATAGCATGGTGATGCAATGACGTGAATCAATCTATGTACATGTAAAATGGGATCATAAAAGAAACATTCAAAAAGCAACTCATGTAAACACCTTTATCATATTATTGTCTTATTCAGATAAAGGCAAATAATTAGATTACTGATGTCCATGTAAGCGTAGAAAAACCCTAGAAAAAAGGTGTTCCCTGATTTTGATAACAGCCTTTCCACAGGTTAGTAGTAAGCTAATGTAATGTTAATTATTTATTCATTCATTCATTTTCTTTTGGGCTTAGTCCCTTTTTTAATCTGGGGTCGACACAGCGGAATGAACCGTATATGTTTCACGCAGTGGATGCCCTTCCAGCCACAACCCATCACTGTGGAAACATCCATACACACTCATTCACACACATACACTACAAACAATTTAGCTTACCCAATTCACCTATAACGCATGTCTTTGGACTTGTGGGGGAAACCGGAGCACCCGGAGGAAACCCACGTGAACACGGGGAGAACATGCAAACTCCATGTCCTTTATGCCTTTAAGGTCCTGATATGCCTTAAGCAAAAGTGAAGAACTGAAACTAAAACCAGAACAAAAAAACTCAATCAGAACAAAAGTCAAACTAAATCAGAACAAAGTAAAGTTTAACAAAATGTGTGTGCAAAACTTTTTGCCAAACCGAACCTTTCAGAAAAGTTCACTTCAGCTGGTAATCACCTTCAAACTACACTTGGTCAATAGCAGAGATGTAATAAGTAGGTGTGGATATGAGACTCAACCTTGTTTTGAATCTGCCCTGTTTTGTATCTTCTGTTCATCTGTGTAAAAACTAACGCAGAAGAGCTGCTTTATAGTAGAAAGCTTTAACAGGAGATGTTGCGGATTTTACATATTTATCTACTATATATTGATTTGCAGTATGGACAGTTTTGAGATGTTCAGTATACTATTGTTTAAACTTCTTTTATCCCTAAAAAACAGCAGAGCAAAACAGAACATTGATTTGAGAATTTTAGGGTCTTTACACAATCTTTATATGTTCAAAATAGTAACTTAGAATCTTATGACATAAATCATTTCGATATCATCTTGTTATAGTACAAGCAAGCGTGTACATACACAGTGTATGCATACACAGCACAACCCAAAAATTTAATCTAACATGTAAGCGAATGACTCTCATGACCATGACCAATTCTTTTTAATGAGTCAAAAAACTGTCATCAAATGGTTTTTAACTCACACTTTAGTTAGCTCTACAGTTAGCGCTCACTGAACCAGGAGTCATTTTCTGTTGTAGCATTCATAAATAGTTTATTATGAAGAATGCATTACATTCATCAAAAGTAACAGTAAAGACATTTATAATGTTAACAAATATATATTAAATAATGTTTTTTTGAACAGACACCTGAAAAATTGTTTCAGTTTCCACAAATCAGCATATTAGAGTGATTTTGAACTTTTCCAACAAAGAATGTCTCCAAAAGAATGTTTTGTCCACTTTCTACTCAACTTTTAGCAACAAATTCGGCCCTAAACCCTAGCGAAGCAAACCCTCACACACACGTACACGTGTATTTGTGAGTCTAGGGCAAAGTCAGGACAAGGGCCCCTGTGGGAAAAACACACAAACTTCTTCCTGCAGTGACTCAAATCAATCCTACTGCAAAGCGAGAGCCGGTAGACATTCCTGTATCAATGAGCCCGAGTCTTCCCCCCCCCCAAAAAAAGACCATGACCAACAAGTACAACGAACGAACGAGAGAGAGAGAGAGAGAGAGAGAGAGAGAGAGAGAGAGAGAGAGAGAGAGAGAAACAAGGAAAACAAGAGGTGGACTGAAAGGGGGAAAAAAGAAACAAAAGGAAGGAAAACAACTACTTTGGATTTTCAGCTTGCAAATAAAAAAGAAAAGTAATCAATCATGTTCCAGCCGTTTAATTCCTGGGCTGCTGTTCTGGGCAGGGGAAGAATGAAATGGGACAAGACTAGAATATGCAAAGTTGTGTGCTCTTTCACAAGAGTTGCTGGGAAGGAAAAGCGTTCAGAGGAGACAAATTGACATTCCGGGGGAAAACATAAAGGCCTGGTAAACGTTTACTGTCACAAACACTAATTAATCACCTTGCCAGCTACTATTAATCATATATTAATGAGATTGTCTCTTTGCTTTGGCTGATCCGGGATCCCTCCTCAGTACTACAGGCTGTGAAAGCCACACATTCACAACTCAATTAATCTTACAGCACCTACAGTCATAAAAGACAGTCTTTATATTAAAAGCAAACAGTCAGAACACTTAAACTGTCCGTGTCTCGCTATACAATTACATCAAAGTCAGAGTACGACCGTAAGTTCATTCTTCAACAGAATAAAATGTCTGATGAAGATGCTTCGGCGTTACTTACATCCAAATGTATTTTCTTCTTAAGTAACCAGAAAACATTTTTACATCAACTAACTGTCGCACATCTAGATGTTCTACACTACAGCATGCACTGAAAACAATAGACAAAAGCATGCCACCCTGACATATTTAACATATAAAGAATCATTAGAGACATCAAACCAAGCCTAATTTGAAAGTAAGCCACCATTTAAGCATTATAGTTGCTATGCAGATGTCTGTAGACGGTCCTTTAGTTTCCAGGGAGCTCAAGTTTTGGCCTCAGTGGTTGGTTTTACTCAAATGAAAGCTCATCTGTCAACTGTCAAGACCTTTACAATGTAGATATCCCATAATGCATCACTCTTCGTACCATTTCTTCATCTCATTTCGCTTCTTTCAGTGCATTCTTATTTCAGGAACATTGGAAAACGATGGCACCATCTGAATAAGTAGCTATAGGATGTCAGGGCATTACTCATATTAGCGATAGTGTACTGCCTTCAGCCGGTTTCATTTCTGTCCAGTTGGTCATCTATCTAGAGGCCACCCCACCTACACCTTCCAGCACCTGACCTGTGCATCAGCCCGGCAGAAATGTTTATCACACTTTGGGCATTTATAAACTGAGGGAGTGCATTAAACAGAGGAGGCTGTCACTGCATGCTGATGGAGGGAACTGCTTTGCTTTCTAAGCTGTATGTAGATCGGCACTGGGGTCAGCCAGCCTATACACTCTCAAAGACACATGCTACATACTAATACCAGGCACGGTGTAAAATACTTCAGCCTAACATGTGCTCAAATATGAAATCATATGGGGTTCGGTCTTACTGTAATTTCTTGATTTCTTGAAATAAAATTGTATAATTTATTAAATTTTTTATTATAATTATATTATAAATATATTGGCCTTGAATATTTTGTTAATATGACGTGCTTTAAAACACTTGTAAATAATTACTGTGTGGTCAAAAGAATAAAATTGTCATTTCCTGGGAAACTAGATAGATATATCAATATAATTAATTAATTTAATTATTCATTCATTCATTTTCATTTCGGCTTAGTCCCTTTATTAATCCGGGGTCACCACAGCGGAATGAACCGCCAACTTATCCAGCATATGTTTTACGCAGCGGATGCCCTTCCAGCTGCAACCCATCACTGGGAAACAACCACACACACTCATTCACACACATACACTACGGACAATTTAGCTTACCCAATTCACCTGTATTCGCATGTCTTTGGACTTGTGGAGGAAACAGGAGCACTCGGAGGAAACCCACGCAAACACAGGGAGAACATGCAAACTCCACACAGAAATGCCAACTGACCCAGCCGAGGCTTGAACCAGCGACCTTCTTGCTGTGAGGCGATCGTGCTACTCACTGCGCCACCGTGCTGCCCACATATAATTCAGATGATGGACTTTTTATATTATTCAAATTTTAAAAATGTTTTGATCTTTAGTTTAAAACAATAAAAACAACATTTGAGGTGATGTGATTAGGATGGGAAAGCTGGTTATTCCAGTGAGGCAAAAATCACTAGACTTTTTTGATGCACAACTGAGGAATTTATTGTGTTTCCGTCCTAGTTCCTTCAGTTAAACAAAGAGGAAACTGAAGTCATTGCATTTGGGAACAGAGATAAGGTTCTTAAGGTGAAGGCGTACCTTGGCTTTAAGGGTCAAACAACAAAAAGTAAGGTCAAGAGTCTTGGTGGTATTCTGGAGTCAGATATGAGTTTCAGTAGTCATGTCAAAGCAGTAACTAAATCAGCATACTATCATCTCAAAAACATTGCAAGAATTAGATGCTTTGTTTCCAGTGAGGACGTAGAGAAACTTGTTCATGCTTTTATCAGCAGCAGGGTGGATTACAGTAACGGCCTCCTCATTGGCCTTCCCAAAAAGACAGTCAGACAGTTGCAGCTCATCCAGAACGCTGCGACCAGGATTCTGACCAGAACCAGAAAATCAGAGCACATCACACCTGTACTCAGGTCTTTACACTGGCTCCCGGTTACACTCAGAATAGATTTTAAAGTATTATTACTTGTCTATAAATCACTAAATGGCCTAGGACCTCAATACATTAAAGATATGCTCACTGAATACAAACCTAACAGATCCCTAATTTTTAGGATCATATAAACTAGAAATTTCAAGACTTCATTCAAAGCAGGGTGAATCTGCCTTCAGCTATTACGGCCCCCGCTGCTGGAATCAGCTGGGGGAAACTGGAGCACTCGGAGTAAACCCACGCAAACACGGGGAGAACATGCGAACTCCACACAGAAATACCAACTGACCCAACCAGGGCTCAAACAGCGACCTTCTTGCTGTGAGGCGATTGTGCTACCCA
>CAIGQW010052715.1:3134372-3174959 GCA_903798125.1 Danio choprae | reverse complement strand
TTTAAACTTTACACACAGTTCCCACCATCGCTCTCCTCTCAAAAGATTTATTTATTTATTTTTATCACATGTGAATAAAGTTTTTTTATAAATATTATGGTCACACTTTACAATAAGGTTCCATTACTTAATCTATTTACTGACATGAACTAATAATGAACTTAGTTGTACAGCATTTATTAATCATAGTTCAATATTTTTCAATGCTTTATTAAAATCCAAATTTATGGTTGTTAACATGAACTAGCAATCAGCAATATTATTAGATGAATAAATACTGTAATAAATGTAATTTTCATTGTTTGTTCATGTTAGTAATTACATTAACTAATACACTTTTACTGTAAAATGTGACCAATATCTTCTTAGTCTACCAAATTTGTGCTTTTTAACCTTTACACACAGTTCCCACCATCTCTCTCCTCTCACACATAAAACACCCTCATCTCTATGAAAACATTGAGAAAGGCCTGCTCTATGAAGGAACCTCACTTTTTTAAAACCACAAGAGCCTGTCCAAATAACACAAACTCTGGCCGGTGTTCAGAAGTCAATTCTGCTTGAACTGGAAGGGGGGGAAAAAAGGATGAGCTGACTTAATGGAATATGTTAATAGTTCAGATAGTGGCTTCACAAGTGCCTCTGTTATTATTCAACACTAGACAACAATGACGCTCTGAGAGTCAAAAACCTGTGAACTTCTGAACCCCAGACAATGCCACTGTACCCGCTTGGGTGGTCCTGGGCACACAGAGGGGGTTTTCCCGGCAAACAAAAGAGAGAATAGCATTCATTAAGTCAATTAGCCTTACAGTGCGCACATTTCAGGAGATCCAGCATCTCTCTTTCTCTCTGCGCCACACAAATTGGGGACGAATTGTTACGCTTTTTTACACTCCCGTCGTATATAATTTCCTGTAAGGTTTTTGGTCAGTTTTGACTGTCGCTATTTATTCAGCCAGATGATTTTTTTGTCTTCTTTTTTTCTTTCACAGACAGGAATGTCAGCCATTGGCTTGTAAATGATTTCGGCTGAGAAGAGAAGCAATGATAATTTGTAACTCTGAGTGCTTTAATGGGTTCAATTGTGTGGTTGAATGTCTTTCAGATCGCAGGATATCGTACTTCGTTTAAGCTCATGCTGTCAGAAATTCATGATGGTCAAACATTTGAGGTTCGTTTAAAGGTTTATTTGGTATTCGATTATCTGATTCAGGGGATTTTAAAGTGTTAAATGTTAAGAAGGAGCAAATATGACATGTCAGGGACCCCCATGCTATAAAGGGCAAGTCATTTCTTGGATAAAGGGCAAATTTATTCTGTCAAGACTTAATAGACATGGATTTATAGCTTGGAAAATATTTCGCTTTATTAAAAAAAATTAAGTACTCATTTTTATAGTACTATATTTACTATATTTACTAATTTACTTTATTTTAACGCCATTTTTATAATTTATTTGAGCATTATCTGTATTTGTTTGTTCATTTGTTTAAATGCAATGTTTACTAATTTTAAAGAAAGTTTAGAATGTAGTTTATAATTAAATGGTGTTTTCCTATTTGTCATAGCAATATATTAACCTATAATTATTATTTACTTTAATTATTAATTGATTTGAGTCGAATGTTTAAAATGCTAAAATATTTTAATATCATGTTTTTAAATGTTAGAATTCATAATTCATAATTATAATTATAATATATATATATATATATATATATATATATATATATATATATATATAAAAGTATATATAAATATAAGTTAAATTATTGAACAAAAAAAATAATCCTACTTGTTTTAGTACTATATTTACAATAACATTTTTACCTATTTAAAATACATCTATTTCAATATGTTATATATCTGTTTATTTGTATGCTTGAGTCTACTGTTAAGTTTCTAATTGTGGATCATTTAATTTATTTAATCTTATTTAATAATGTTTTGTGTTTATATACTTTCTGTATTAACTTATTTATAAAACGCTTAGATTATAATACTTTTATTTATTTGTTAGTTTGTTTTATTTTAATATTCATGTTTCATTAAAATAAATCACATTTTATCATTCTTTGGTCAAATAGTAACATTCATATTGTTTAATTATTCATGAATTAATTATTATGAATTAAAATTTCTGTAAATGAAATTAAAAATCAGTGCAGAAGGGTTTAGATTTAGGTCTAATCTGAAATTATTGTAAGTACACTTTAAATTATTTGTGAATTTTACTTTCAATTTGTAAGTAAAATTTGGTACACTGTTTATAGTTTTATGTGTGTTTGTGTGTGTGTGTGTGTGTGTGTGTGTGTGTGTGTGTGTGTGTGTGTGTGTGTGTGTGTGTGTGTTTGTACATGAACATGCGTGCCAGACCTGAATGACCAAAATCTTCTGGATTACTGCCAGCAAAGCCCATGAAAATTCATTGTATCAAAGTGTGGACTGGACCATATCAAATATATGTCCTAGGCCATGTTTATGTTTATGTAATAGACAATGGGTCATGTTAAAATAGGCTATTAAGAGGATTATACCATTGTATACCATTGTGGATTGGAAAGGATTGGACCAAAAAAATACAGAATTGTCAATATTTCAGCAGATTACTTCAAGTGGACACCCACATATTATTATGATCATCATTCATTCCGAGACATTTTGCTGGATATAACCAATACGGCTGGTACTGACACAATGTGCACCACATGTGACAAAATTAAATGATAAATTACAAGGCCGACATATTTGATTAATTGTGGCTTTAACATACATGTTAAATGCAACAATAAAAGAGCCCATTATTCACTTTTTCCTTTGCAACCCTCCTAAAACCATCCAGCATATAAATCCTCATAGGAAAGCCATTTGAATTGAAATCAATTACTTTCCTCAGATGCCCACAGAGCGATACGGCGGATCCATAGAGTTTAACACAAGACTTGTGTCATCACGTATCTCCAATATGAGCCTGTTTTATTGAGCTCCATCTCCCACCCCCTCGTGAAAAGCCAAAGTAAATGACAGCATTTTAAATAATCTGTGAAATTGCTGCATTAAGATAATTAAAGCCTTTAGAGGAGTTTATCCAGCTTTAAATGTCTTGAGAGGGCTTCGCTGTTTGCAGAGGGAAGTTGGCAGGGCATTTTGCTAAAGTGGCCCTATAAAAATTACCATGTAAAAGGATCCAAGACAAAAATCCACAACTGAGGAAGGAAAATGTTTCCATTATTGTGCACTGAGCTCGGCTTTTTTTAAAAAGCACTTTCTTCAGCTTTTTATTTAGTTAATTTAGTTTTTATTAGTTTTTATTTAGCTATTTGGTTTAGTTTAATATTTTTCGCTAAAGTTAGATTTTTTTAATACTAATAAAGTTTTTGGTACAAGTATGGTATTGCTCAAAGATTTGTGGTCAGTTTAAGTTTAGTTATTTTAAAGAATATATATTTTTTCATTCAGCAAAGGACATATTACACAAAAATGGGATTAAACATTGTTGCAAAACATTTCTTTTTTAAATAAATGCTGTTCTTACAAAATTTCTATTTAGTCACTAAAAATATTGTTTCCACAAAAAATTAAGCAACTAATTATTTACTGATGATGATGATGATGATAATAATTGCGACACGATGGCTCAGTGGTTAGCACTGTCGGCTCACAGCAAGAAGGACGCTGGTTTGAGTCCCAGCTGGGTCAGTTGGCATTTCTGTGTGGAGTTTGCACGTTCTTCCCGTGTTCGGGTGCTCCGGTTTCCCCCACAGTCCAAAGAGATGCGCTATAGGTAAATTGAATAAACTAAATTGGCCATAGTTTATGTGTGAATGAGTGTGTATGGAAGTTTCCCAGTTCTGGGTTGCAACTGGAAGGACATCCGCTGGTTAGAAAATATGCTGGATAAGTTGGCGGTTCATTCCGCTGTGGTGACCCCTGATGAATAAAGGGAATAAGCTGAAGAAAAATGAATGAATGAAAATAATAATAAATATTTCAGCTTTAAATCTGTATATTAAATAGATTAAAAGGATCATCATTTCCACTTGCCCTGCCAACATTTTCACTGGCCCTGCTACAATTAATTAATTGTGACAGGGTCAGTGAAAATGTTAATCAGTTAATCAGTCGGAAAATTCAATCAGTGAAGGTTAAAATTTTGAACACTCAGACACCAGCGGGTAAATTAAGACATGATCATTTTAAGACATAACGAACAGATGCAATATAATAATACATATGTGATTTCTTTCTCAGCTGTTGACATAAATAACCTACTATTTTAAATGGTATTCGCCAAGGTGGTTATTGTGGCATACATTTATATGTATTTATCCATTAAAGCACAAGAAGGTGTAAAAGATTGGGTTTCACAATATGACTGAAACACATCAAAAAATTGTGCAGAAACTGAAGTGACTTCCTTTGCATCTTCCTTAACCTGATTTTTTTATAATAACTCGACTGTTAGCATAGGCACTGTTTAATGTCACCATGAAATCAACATTTACTCTTCTTATTTTTATGTTTATAGTAGTTCTTGTTATAAACGATGTATCACTTAATTTTTTTGTAAAAATTAATTTGCCCTCATAAAGTTGAATCAAATACCATAACTTTCCTTCTGCACAAAAATGACTTTCCTCACTTCCTGGTCACATGGAATTATTTTAGAGCGGGGCTATGAGGGCGTGTCTCGTTTCTGCCCTGAATTTGTCCATTTGCCAATCTTGCTGCATTTTGTTGTCTTTCATCAATCCAATCAGTTCCCAAAGAACTAATTTCTGCACCTCCCTACGTTTTTTTTCTCATTTCAAGACCATTTCAAGTGGATGTCTTATCACGATAGCATAAAAAGGACAATCTTAACTTCCATTTCATGGCGACTTTAAAAAATTGTCTAAATGATAAACTTGATGATGCTGCATCATAGATGCATCATGCTGCAATTTGCTTTTTTTTACATTACAAGAAAAAACAAATTATGTGAAATATTAGCAATACTTCATGATATTATTGCCTTTACTGCATTTTTGGTCAAATATATGCAGCCTTGCTAAGCAAATCCTCTAAACAGTGCTGTGTAAGCATAATCAATTGAAAGGTTAGGTTTATTCCAACAAAAGCAGAAAGTTAACGCTCATTCCTGAGTGTTATAATGGAAACTCCTTGAGTCTTGAGGCTCCTCAACTATATCATCTTATCAAAACAGAAAGCACAGCTGTTTAGTGGAGGAGCCAATGAAATACAAGGAATGATTCAACTTTCTGACACCTCATTAAAATACCAAACACTCACATTTATAAACTCTTCAGTTTGTGTTAGTTGATAAGGCTCGAGAGGTTGGAGTAGTCCCTCTTACTGGAACTAATATTATTGTAATATGACGTGTTACTTTTGACTAAGAAAAAAAACAAAACAGAAACTGCCTTTGAGGTAAATCTGCATCATAATGTGAAAATGGCATGCATATATAGATTTGAAACCCAAATGTTATTTACTTCATAATTTTCAAAACTGTTTTACATTAAGACTTAATATCCAAAGCATACTTTTTAGCATAAGAGAATTGCAGATTTTACAAAGTGGGAGCCTCATAAAACCAGGCCAGATATGATGTACTGCCTCTCAATGTGAAATTACGCTCTTTGATATCATTTATAAAAGGGAGTGCTAAAGTGAAATGACTCAATTAGGTTACAATATACAGATTTCAGCAGCTGGGGAATTAATTGCCTAAGTGCTCATTAGGCATTCAGTTTAGGCAATTAGATTCCTTTTAGTCTGACAGAATAAATGACTTTCCAGTAATTGGACTCGCAGACAGCTAGCACCTGAAATGAACTGTATTGCAAAGTCTCATTAAAATAAATACATCAAATAAAAATTAAATGGAAAATGAATGAGCTGGAAGTGTGCGATCGTTATTGCAAGAGTGTTGCTATCTTTCATCCACCATTCTTTCTGTTTTTATCTTTCAATCCTCTTTAAAGACTTGGATGTTTTCCCAAATCTCCTTTAGATCCCAGAGATCCCATTTTTATCGCCATCCCTTTCACTGAACCTAAAACAAATGGTTTGTTTCGATAAACAAACCATTTTAAGCATTATTACAGTAAATATTTGTGCTGTCGGAAATCCTATTCTTCACAAACAGTATGTGAGCGTAATAGTATGTCTGAATTGACAGTTGAAAAAAAAAAACAGTAAACGAGATATCAGCGGATGACTTACAACTTTCACTGAAATTCTATAAATCGTTGATGGATGTAAAATTTCTAAATTTCATACCACATATATTCACACTTTAAAGAACATACTATTCTAACAGTCATGATATTTTATTTCAAATTAGTATAAAACTAATCTTATGAAACTAGTATCAAAAAGTATGAAACTAATACTTAACATAGCAAGTACTTTTGATCTTTTAGATGATTCGTACTGTCAAAAATAACCATCCTCGTGCGAGGGACACTCATTCAAAATGTAAAATGTTTATATAATTTCTTGCATAAAGACTGTACAGGATATGTGTATGTAAGGTGTCATATAGTGCATTGATTCAATATGTACAATTGTTCTCTGATATATACATAGTAGGTAAGTGGCTTAGGTATGTACAAAAATTCCCCAGAAACTGTTTTATAGTCATATTTATAACCAGAGGAATTACCCATACAGGACGAAAAGCTTGGTTTTGACCTTATTTGGAATGGTTGTGAATATCCATGAGCTCTGTTTTGATGATCTGCAGCTCATGTCTCACACACACACACACACACAAACACAAACACACACACAAACACACACACACACTCACACTCACACTCACACTCACACTCACACTCACACTCACACTCACACACACACACACACAGCATGATGTATTCTGAAATACTCTGATGTACTCTGTAAAATAGTGATACTTCATTTGTCAAACAATTTTTGGTTTGAATCCTTTCAACTGAAGCGGAGAAGAGGTTCAAGTTAGGAGTGAGTGAAGATCTGTAGACAAAGACAACTAAGTCAGCTCCTCCATTACTGCTCCCGAGTTATGTTTTATTGGATAAAATAAAGTCTAAACTATAATTATGCTCAAAAGGGACCAACAGAGATGTATTTAACGTTGAAGTTTTAACGTATATTAAAACACAAGCAGCAATTCAAATCAGCCTCCGTGTGAACAGATGAGTCCTGTTAAGTTTATTGCTTTTGTTTGTTCTGAGTATTAAGACACGATGCATAAACAAGCAATAAACACGTTCACTTAGCAGTTTACATTTGTTTACATGTGTTTGTTACAAACATACTCATCGAATTTCACAATATATATGATAAATAAGATTTATCAAGACTTAAAGACAGAAATAAGACTTAAAAATAAGGGGAAAATGAATTATTGTAATCTCACTTGGAAACACTGTGGCCAATCATATGCTACCTGGGGCGTGTGCATTAATTTAATTAATAATAAATTAATTAACTGGAATTTTACACTAACAGGAATTACATGAGAACGAGCAAACTATGACTCTTATTACATAACTATGCTAATATATATATTTCATTCTATGGTACCTTTGCATTAAACTGAAAAAAAAAGATTCATACTTTTAATAAAATGAAACAAATCAGTGTTTGCTAGTGGCTCATCTATATCTGATGAAAGAAAGTTCTATACATTTTACTAAAGTTAATACCAATAATTATGTTAAACATCATTAATTATATATTGAAATAACAATGCTCATGAATATTTAAAAATCACAATTGATTTGCTATAGTTTGTGTAAAACTTTAAAGAATACAAATAAGAAAAAATAATAAGAGAGTAAATGTAGTAATAACATGGTATAATGCCACAACATTCAAATATTGGAAATTTTTGCTGGAGAAACACTACAGTAGTCTACCTGCCATAACCCCACCCCCACACTCCTCCACAAAAAGAAAAAGTTGGAGAATTGCACACTGCATTGCAATCATATAATGCATATTAAAGCAATATTCTCCCATTTCTTAGAAGTTACTGTTTAGACACAATAGGTTTTTGTAAATGTTTCATGTTTCAGGTCAAACTTGACAAGGGAATACGAAAGATGTCTCTAGTTTTGTAATGTGATTGGATGGACAGACAGATTAATTGGACACTGCTAAAGACCATTTGATAGAGGGTTAAATCCTCCCTCTTTTACCTTGAACTATGTAAAGAATGTGTGCTTGAAACATTTTTCCTGGAATTGATAGTGAACTGATTTATGGCCCTTATGGTTCGGTATAATTAATTTTATGCATATGACTTCTGTTACAATTACCATGTAGGGCAATTGGAGAAGTTCACTGCTTATATGAAAGCATCGATAATTGTGGATTCATCACTGAGAGCTCTTATCGTATGGACAGAGAAAGATAAAATCCTTTCTCAGGACAGGACGGGAAAAAAAATCCCAAAGGGCAATTGTATCAGGTCGACTAAATGTCTTAATGAACTGAGAATCAAATGTTTGAAGGGTATTGTAAAAGCTGAGGATGGACCTGCATGGTTTGTTTCCTAAATGTTTCTCAACATTTTTACAGTTTTCTTGATTATTTAATTTACACGCAAAAAGTAATTATTATTATTATTATATAGTTTAAGTACACAATAACTTAAAAGCTATGAAATGCTGAAAATTGTCGGAATGCACATAAAAATAATGGCCGGCATTTAGCTTAAGCATCCTAAGTTATGTTAATTAAAAGCACGCAATAACTTAATCTGTTCATTGTTGATTCAGTGTCCTAATCTTAAATGTAAAAATAGTTTATTTTTAAATAAATAAAACAATTAAATAATGTGGACACTTAGATGCATGTAAAACAAATATAATGTTTATATAATGATATTAAGCTAATCTTAACGAAGAGCATCCAATAATTTAAAACATTTTAACCAAACATTGCGTAAATAAGAATAAAATACATAATAAATAAATAATTATTTAAAAATAAAATTGATTTTACATGTATAAATCCTTATTTAAACACTAAATTGTTAATTATTAATAATAATATTAATATTGAATAAAATACTACTAATAATAATAAGAATTATTATAATAAATATTATTATTGTTATTATTATTACCACTACTACTACGATTATTGTTGTCGTCATTTTATTATAATAAGTATTGTATTTTATTATTATTATTATTCATTCATTTTCATTTCGGCTTAGTCCCTTTATTAATCTGGGGTTGCCACAGCAGAATGAACCGCCAACTTATCCAGCATAAACATGTTTTACGCAGCGGATGCCCTTCCAGCTGCAACCCATCACTGGGAAACATCCACACACACTCATTCACACACATACACTACGGACAATTTCGCTTACCCAATTCACCTATAGCACATGTCTTTGGACTTGTGGGGGAAACCGGAGCACCCGGAGGAAACCCACGTCAACACGGGGAGAACATGCAAACTTCACACAGAAATGCCAACTGACCCAGCTGAGGCTCGAACCAGCGACCTTCTTGCAGTGAGGCGATCGTGCTACCCACTGTGCCACCGTGAGGCCCTATTATTATTATTATTATTATTAATAATACAATAGTTATTATAGATCACTGGATCTACATCCTTAAAATATAAATCCTTATTATATTTAAACACTGAATTGTTCATTATTAATAATAATAATATTTGATAAATATACTATTATATATTACTCCTAATAAAAATAATTAATTATGCTGATATTATGATATAAAACTATTACGATTTTTATTTTACTACAATTATTGTTTTTATTATTATTATTATTATTATTATTATTATTATTATTATTATTATTATTATTATTATATTATTATTATTATAAATAGTAAAAAAAAAAAATAATAAATTATAGTAATTATAGTATTATTATTGTAAATGTCACTTTTGTACAGTGCAGTCTCTGTCCTATGTGGGCTGTTTAGGGTAAAAAACACTTAAGCAATGTCTTACTTTTAGTCTTTTAAATGTCAGTGTGACTAGCGACTACAATTGAATCCATTTCAAGCTAGTATTCAGGCCAAAATGACACCTGTAATTGTGTGGGAGAAGGCTTGTGGTCCCTCAGGAGAGGAAGAGTGAAATAGAGACGGGCCGCTGGAGTTGGTGGACAGGTGAGACTGACATGCCGAGTTTCCCCCTTCAGTCGCGTCTGTCACGCTCACGGCACAGATAATCACATCTGAAACACATCACACACACAGAGCTCCGCGAGCAGAGTCATGACCAATTCTGGGCTTGTTTTACTAAGTGACTGATGACCAAACTGGGGTCAGGAGTAATGAAGACTGCAGACGCTGCCGGAGATCTGCAGGACACTGCGCTTCAGTCCACAGGGAGATCAATTCAGACGGGACGAGGACGAGGACAAAGAGAGGAGGCAGAAGCCCAATCTGACACCAGCAGTAGATTCAGGGAGATCTATTAAAGCAAGACACCGCAGGGGAAAAAGCACCTGTCAATTTTGAGCTTTTTTTGGCTTTTCATAAAGTGTTTTTTACAATCTAATGTGAAGAAAACATCCAAAAACACTTTATCAATTTGTCCTTGTAAATTTCACTACACATTTTTAAAGGTCAAGCAGAAGGAACTAAGCCGAAGAAAAATGAATGAATGAATGAATGAATGAATGAATGAATGAATGAATAATTTTTTATCACTGACTAAGCCATAAACCTCCACTTCAGTGTGGGAAATTATGAATTCTTCACTTCCTGGCCATTCATACTTTTTAGTTTATTTATACATCACATTTCATACACAATGGTAATTTAAAGTGCTTTACATGAGCAAGAAGACTTTTTTAAAAATGATAAAATAACCACACAGTAAGTATCACACAATAAGAAAAAAACAACAAAGAATTAAAATGATTATAAATAGATAACATTTTATTAAAACCGGTTTAAAATGAATAAAAAGACAGAATAAAAGAAAAAAAGACACAAAAAACTAATATTTTTTATTAGTATAAATAAAAAGAGATTCCCAAAATCCACTCAGTAGAAACCTTAGACTCTTAAGGTTAAAATTAAAACAAAAAGTTTGAACCCGACTTCATCCAATGCTCAGATTTCTGTCCTAGAAACAGATGCCGCTTAAGCCCCAGTTAGATAATACGAATTTGTCACGACTTTGGTACGATTTCCTTGACGTAGGGTGTCGTGGGGATTCGTAAACGACAAATGGGCATCGTGACCCAAGACCCAAGTTGCAGACATCTCCATTCTTACAAAGAGTTTCTGAGTTCTCTCCAACAGAGTTTTTCTTCTGAGGTAATCTGGGAACATGTTCAGTGCTGCGAATACATTGAAAAAGCATTTCCTGCTTATTCAAATTTGTCATTAATAGTGAAAACAGTTTAATATAGGCTTCTCTGAAATTTTTCACTTTAAAGGTGCAAAAAAGGTTTTCTCTTTACATTTTTTACTTTAAAGTTTGACACCCAGTGGTTGAACTAGGTATTGCACTCCTGGATCAAAACAAACGCAAGCGCAGGTTGCCAGATTGAGGACAGGAGCGAGTGATTTAAACCGTGTTCTATATAAAAAGCAACGGCACCCGATAGAAGGGATATTTTCCTTATTAAAAAGAGTTTTTGTCCTAACCAACACCTCGAATTGATATATTAGAAAAAAGCTTCTATTTCTTGCAGCTTTCAACAGAAACTATGACCTCAGGTAAACCTCATGTGCTTTATTCAGTGTTAAATAAAGCACTAACAATGCGAGTTTGAATGCCATTTTACATGACATTTATTGCCATATACTGAAAGCAGCAGCAGATAGTTCACCTCAGATCTTGAAAATAAAATAAACCGTTTGAAATTGAACTTTATAATTAAACATATATCAGTGATTCAGCATGTACATTTAATGTTAAAGTGGGTTAATATGTATTAAACAGATTATAAACCTAACCATTTCGTGAGTGAGTGCATATTCTGTGCTTCTGAATGGCTGAATTTAAATTTCTGTCGTGTTTCGTCTGGTGCAAATAACCAAATTGCTCATCACTGCGTATCTCGTCACGAATCGTGTTGTTAGGACACACGGTTACAACGTAACCTGCTCACCTAATGTTTACTTCGTAATATTTATATCATTTGCTAATTAATAACCTCATGTGGAAATCTGCGGGCCTCACGGTGGTGCAGTGGATAGCACATTCGCCTCACAGCAAAAAGGTCGCTGGTTCGAGCCTCGGCTGGGTCAGTTGGCGTTTCTGTGTGGAGTTTGCATGTTCTCCCCGTGTTGGCGTGGGTTTCCTCCAGGTGCTCCGGTTTCCCCCACAAGACCAAAGACATGCGGTATAGGTGAATTGGGTAAGCTAAAAATTGTCCGTAGTGTATGAGTGTGAATGGGTGTGTATGGATGTTTCTCAGAGATGGGTTGCAGCTGGAAGGGCATCCGCTGCGTAAAGCATATGCTGGATAAGTTGGCGGTTCATTCCGCTGTGGCGACCCCAGATTAATAAAGGGACTAAGCCGAAATGAAAATGAATGAATATATTTTTGTTTGTGGCTGTCCACTACTCAACTATACAGTTGGATGATTCGAATTAAATAAGGATTTAATTAATGCTTCACTGTGACTGTTGTATCACAGAACTCATATATTTGTTAATTTCGTAATATGTCATTATTTTAAATATTATGTCTTGAACAACTGATTTTTCCTTGCTACTGATGGGCTTTCATTTTCTCTGTCTCACTTGTGGCAAGTTCAGGCGAGGGAGTGTTTAATAATCAACCCTGGCAGGAAAATATACATTAAGATTTCAAAGAAAATATCTTAATATTAAAAAATAATCATAAGTTTGATCCTATCCATGTCGTAACAAATGCCCTTAAATAATGTAGTTATTAGTTGTCAGCAAAGCATCAGTGTTTATTGAGATTGACATAAGATAAAATTTTTTTTTAATTGAGATAAGAACTATTGTTATAGCAACACTTGTGACTGCTTTGGGCAATAACGCTGGTCGTAGACGTCACGGGATGACTGATCATGAAGGAACCTGTAGTCTGGCACATTTATTACCCACGACAAGTCAAGATTTTATCAAGAAAGAAAGAAAAAATAATAATAATATATATTTTTTTAATATTTAAAAATAAAAATAAAAATAAATAAATAAAAATAAAAATAAATTTAAAACAAAAATTTAGACAATAAAAACTGTGTGATCTGACTGGGGCTTTAGAGCATACTTAAAAAAAACAATGCCCCATTTGCTTATTTAGACAACATTTTAGAAAACTGTTAAATGTAATAAACTGACTGGTTAAATATGGTGATAATATTTTTGTATCATTTTAAAGGTCACACTTTATTTTAAGGCACAATTCACACTAATAACAAACCATTAACAAAAACGTTTAGCTCTGTAAACTACACATTAGCAACTAAGTTAGCAAGGTAGTAGTTGATCATTTTTAAAGCAAAACCCCCTATTCTTTCCCCCCCACCACCACACCATGTGATAACCTCAAAACGTTATGCAATTCTGATTGTACCACACAGATGACACACTCTTTCATTTCTTTGACACTTTAAATGACACTTGCACCAATTTTGCACATTTGCACCAGACACTCACTTACAATAACTCCATATCTCAAAAAGAAATAAAAAAAATAAACATTATGCATTTATGGTGTGCTTCGCAAATCACCTGTAGAAACTCTTTTCTCTATATAATAAAATAAAAACACTTCCCCTCCTTAACCTAGCACATTCTCTGAGCATCTTTGTATAATTAGCACTTCTTGTTTGTATTGCCTCTTCTTGTTGAATCGCTGAATGCCTCTTCAATTGTAAGTTGCTTTAGACAAAAGCATCTGCTAAATGACTATATGTAAATGTTTAGGTGTTTAGTGATGTAGACAGTTAAAATCTTGGTAATAAGCCAGTAGTTAATAGTGTGAATTGTTACTTAAACTAAAGTGTTACCATTTTAAAATTAATACTAATATTAGTATTTTAATAGTTATAATAACATATTATTTTACCCTTAAGTGTCTTGCTTTAAGCTCCAGGTGGATGACATCAATAACCCAAAGCCAAACTGGGAAGTAAGAAAACACATTTGCTTGCCACCCGTTAACAGCATAATGATCTCATCTATTTGCCCTTCAGAAATTCATAGTTTCCTTTTATTTGCTCACATGTTAAAAATCAAGGTGTCAGACGCAGAGTTTATTCCCCTACAGGAACATCTTGATCTCGCCAGGAATGTCAACAGCTGTATTTATGCGGTAATGAAGATAAGAAACGATAGCTCACTGCCTGGGATTTATGTGTGCTATCTTTGACTTCAGAGTCATAATCAATTCCAACCACATAGAGAGAGAGAACATTCAGTCAGATGCAATGAATTACCAGCATCATCGTTTTTTGAAGTCAAATAAACATTAATAGTCAAAAATAGCTTTTTTTATGTCCACGTCTATTAAAATGACACACCTTTCTCTATGTTGAAATATTTAACTTTGATTGTTGTGTTCTGTTATAGTGCCTAAAACGTTTTGTCATTGTGATTCTGAAAATTTGCTGGCCATATAATGTTTTAACCAAGCATGAACCATGCATTTTAATTATGATCATTTACATTTGAATTATTCATTCATTCATTCTCATTTCGGCTTAGTCCCTTTATTAATCTGGGGTCGCCACAGCGGAATGAACCGCCAACTTATCCAGCATATGTTTTACACAGCGGATGCCCTTCCAGCTGCAACCCATCACTGGGAAACACCCATACACTTCCATTCACACACATACACTACGGACAATTTAGCTTACCCAATTCACCTATACTGCATGTCTTTGGACTGTGGGGGAAACCGGAGCACCCGGAGGAAACCCACGCCAACACGGGGAGAACATGAAAACTTCACACAGAAATGCCAACTGACCCAGCCGAGGCTTGAACCAGCAACCTTCTTGCTGTGAGGCAATCGTGCTACCCACTGCGCCACCGTGAGGCCCCTACATTTGTATTACAAAATCATTATTATTATTTAGATTTATTGTAGAATTTATAACATTACTTGATATTACTGTTGTTGTTTAATAGCAATAGTAATATTTGATTTATTTATAAAGAAATATCACTATAATAAAATAGTCTTTTGAAGTATTACACTTCATACTTTACATTTATATTATTATTCATTCATTCATTTTCTTTTCGGCTTTATTATCATGGGTCGCCACAGCGGAATGAACCGCCAACTTATCCAGCACATGTTTTACGCAGCGGATGCCCTTCCAGCTGCAACCCATCACTGGGAAACACCCATATGCTCTCATTCACACGCATACACTACGGCCAATTTAGCTTACTCTATTAACCTATAGCGCATGTCTTTGGACTGTGGGGAAAACCTGAACACCCGGAGGAAACCCACGCGAACACGGGGAGATATTATTATTAATATTATTATTATTATTATTATTATTATTATTAATCAAGGTATAAATAAAATAAGTAGTTAAGTAAAGTATTTCATAAAAAATATCAATAATATTTTTAACATATAATGTATTAAATATATTTATTATAAAATCACTACTGAAATGTAAAGCATATCATATTAATTTGTCTAATAATTACTATTACTATAATTTAATTGTTTTGTTATTTAGCAAAAGCAGTATTAATTTGCTTATTATCAAAATGAAGAAATACCACTATAATAATATATTGAACTATATTATTATTATTAATAAACAATAGTTATTTTTATGATTTTATTTTTATTTCTTTATTTGTTTCTTAGTTTTTGTTGTTTATTTTTGCTCTCAAAGATGGAATTTTACTTTCATTTTGATGGACTAACCCAAAGTCTAAATTCTCATCACACACTTGGGAAAATGATTGGGTTTTCAAACGCGGGTTAAAAGCAACTCAAAAACCAAACACTTGCAGAGATCGATCAATTACCGTAAAATAATAAGCTGCTCTGAGACACTGAAAACACATCATCATGAGCTGCTCACATGAACAGTCTTTCTGATGTGATAATCAGACAATCGCATTCTCCAGTGTTGTTGGAATTATTATGAAATCACCATTTCATGTACATATAGTACCATTCATATACTCTCCAATGCAGCTTTGTCAAGTGTTAATGTTATTCCCTATACCGTTACATTTATCTAACTCACAGGCTGGAACTGCCGTCACCTCACATTACACCCCATTTAAACGATTCACCCCATTAGACATCATCTCTCTGCAAATAAGTCCTCCGTCTGACTGCTTTCATTCATGTCTATCAAACAATATGGAAAGTGCTTCAGGTCCTTTCTCTACTCAACAACCGTCACCTCGTGTGCTCGCAAAACAAAGCCGAACACAGTAAACGCACATATGGATGTCAACACAAGCGCGGGTCATTTACAAAACAGCTCTGGCAGAGAGAGAGATCTGTATTACAGTGAGATGAAGGCAGGGAAAAAGCCCCGTTAGATGCACGACCTCCGTCACACAGCACAATTTGACTGAATTGATCTGGATGATATGAATAATTTAGGAGACACCAAAGGAGGCAATATAAATGCACACATATATTGTAATCTCTCAAGCCGTGTTGTGTAAATGCTCTGTTTTCTGCCGTCTTGCCGCCTGCCGCTGCTTTAAATTAATCCCAAAATGTATCCTCCTCCTCCTCGATTCCACATTCAAAGTTATTCACCTACGGGTGCATAATCGTTATTTTGAGATTAAACTCAGGAATTTGTTTCCAGTCTGTTTTTGGGTGCAACTTTTCTTCTTTTTTTTTTAAACCTTTTTTGTGTGTTTTTACATTTCTCAAGTAAGGCTACATTTACACGATAACATTCATTTATTCATTTTCCTTCAGCTTAGTCCCTTTACCAGGGTTCGCCACAGCAGAATGAACCATCAAATTATCCAGCATGTTTTACATGCGAATGCCCTTCCAGCTTCAACCCAGTATACTGCGGCCAAGAACCTGGCCAAGAATTACCAAGAAATGCCAACTGGCCCAGCCGGGACTCGAACCAGTGACCTTCTTGCTGTGAGGCGACAGTGCTAACCACTGAGCCACCGTGTCACCTACACGATAACAACTCCTTGCAATTTTTTTTTTAAGTTTCATATACACAGCAAAAACTGGGGAGTTGAAATTTCGATGTTAAATCTTTCTGAGTTAATTTCAACTCTCAAAATGTAATTTTAACACATATAATGTAGAATCGTGTCAAGTGTTGGAGTCATTTAAAAGAGTTGATTATCCGAGTTGCTTTAACTCCAACGAGGAGTTATGATGATACTCCGCCCAAGCACTCAGCCCCCCACACATTAGTCTGTCAAGTTAGTCTGTCTCTGAGAGAAATCGTTAACAGCATGGTGTAGTTTTTGGCGTTAAGTACATTTTAAGCTATTATATTTATTCAATTATGATATATGTATAACAGTTGTTTTAACACTTTTTGGGAGTAAAAAAAAAAACAACTCTACCTTTAGTGTTATATTTTTATGTATTTGTATAATGTTAATTTAACTCCAGAAAGTGTGGAGCTATATAAACTCATAAAAAGTGTTGAAATCAACTCTGTGACAGTTAATTCAACACTCGTCTTTTTGCTGTGTACAGATGACAATGTTTTTAAAATAATTAATATACGTCTCATCCAAAGGATGGTGCTCACTGACAGCATAGATTCCCCATCACTATATTGGGGTGTTAGGACCCAAACAGACCGCAGGCAGGCTGGTTCGTAAACAGCACCTGTAGGGAAGTAAGATCTGTTATTGAAATCATCCACATTCCAAAAACGCCTTTTAAAGACACGTCATCGGTGCTGATTTCTATTTAGAATTTGTTTTGCATATGATGCGTCTCTGCTGTTGGTTGTAATAGTGTTATCAAGCTCTTGTGCTGCAGTTACACTACACTACTCTGCTAATGTTGTGTGTTTGTTCGCACTTGCCTTTAAAATCTACATGTACTGTGCATGTCTACGTACACAACACTTACTACACACACAAACAGCTTCACCGTTTACAAAGATTCCTGTATTGGGTGTTTATACAGAATCGATAACGGCTGCAATTTCAAAAATATTTAAAAAAGAAAAAAAAAAATCAAAGGGGGTTTAATCATTCTGATTTCAACTGTATCTCTAAACCTTTACCTGTGCATAGCTGTAAATAACTTACAATAAAAAATAAAAAAAAGATGGGTACATTTTTAATATTATTTTTAAGTTATTATGGGACATAACAATAATACCAATAATACCAATAATAACAATAATAATAATAATAATAATAATAATAATAATAATAATAATAATAATTACAACAACATGTTTGACTTATTTGAATTATTAATGTATTTTATTGAATTATTTTTGTGTCATAAAACCTTTTTTGTAGGCCTGCACGATTAATCGATTTTAAACCGAAATCGCAAAAGCTGCGATTATTTCAATTATTACTATGGCGAGGGAGGCGAGTGCGAGTAATTAAAAACGATCCAACTAATGTTACTTAAAAAGCAGACAACTGTTACAGCAGAACCCACGAGCCCCTATTTCACTGCTATGGAGATTAAATGAAAGCTGTGAACTCCATCTCTGCTCTGTGTGTGGACCTTTGACCTGCTTGCGTGAGGTAACGTTTCTTCTACTCTCTCGGCTGTTACAGCAATTCTTGTGGATCCACACACACGAGTGTGTCAGCAGCACGGGTTTTCTCCATCGCATCTATTATGGATCAGCTGTGATATCCGCGCATTACAGACTGTAAAAGCCGCCGGGTGAGCCGGTGAGCCGGAAATACTTTTATTATTATTTTATAAGAGTAAAATTTGAACATTTTCTAATAGATTATAACTTATAATGGACAATAAAATGAAAACAGATTATCAGAGAACTTTTTGAAAACCATCAACATATATGACAAAGTTATAATGTAATGCAAATATTAACATATATTTAATCAGTACACAACGCAAAAGAAAGTTAAAAAAGAGAATCCCCCTATTAAAGCAAAAAAGGCACCAGTTTCATGGAAATGTAATGACGCCTTGTAAATAAAAAGGAATATTTTCAATTACAACCAATATTTATTTACCCCAATGACAACAGGGCACATCTTGCCACAATCACAAATGTACGCTTAGTAAACTATTAACAGCCTAGCATGGTCTGGAGAACATTAAATGTGTAATGACTGTATGGTGATGAGGAGATGGGGCCAAGCCATGCATGCTTCAGCAGTTTCACCAGTCAGAAGAGAAAATAGAGAGGACGCAAGTAACAGATGGCCCATAGAAGTGTGTTCATCTGGACACAAACAAAGACCCTAGGAATGATTTAATGAACATTTTGGACCCTAGTAATGATTTAATGATCATTCTGGCCTCACCTATTATTTATATGGACATATAATCAACTGAAAAGCCATATTTCACCGCTGAACAACGAATGTCAAATCCAGAGCTCGTCAGTCATGAAGCGCTGTCAACAACAATCCTGACTATATTCCCATGGAGGCGCTTTGTTTTTCTAAACCGTGCCTCTATTCTCATGTTTACAAATGCAGATGTTCTACTACAATATCCATATATCTGGAAATAATGTCTCTGTTGAACGCAAAAACATCATAAAAATGACAGGTAGCTGCTGTAAAGTAAATTACACACATCATTTGCATGGCTCATTAGAGTCTTAATAAATATTAGCACAATATTCATTTCACCGAATCATGTTTACACTTTACACAAGAGGTAAACAAGGGAATATGAAAATTGTAAATGCTTAAATTAGGAGCTAGTGAATGGTGTTCTGTGCATCACACATGACGTGTAATGGGATTGTGGGTCAGTCGAATATTATTAAAACTAATTACTTGAGACAAAATAAAAGCAAAAACATTAAAGTACCAAATTTCCGCAAAACATCATTCAGTGTAACAAACCACCATTATTATAAAGCTTAACAATAAATATGTTTGTTCATTTTTACATACTGTAAATATTCATTCATTCATTTTCTTTTCAGCTTAGTCCCTTTATTAATCTGGGGTCGCCACAGCGGAATGAACCGCCAACTTATCCAGCATATGTTTTACGCAGCAGATGCCCTTCCAGCTGCAACCCATCACTGGGAAAGACCCATACACACTCACTCATTCACACACACTCATACACTACGGACAATTTAGCTTATTCACCTATACCTATACCGCATGTCTTTGGACTTGTGGGGGAAACCGGAGCACCCGGAGGAAACCCACGCGAACACGGGGAGAACATGCAAACTCAACACAGAAATGCCAACTGACCCAGCCGAGGCTCGAACCGGTGACCGTCTTGTTATGAGGTGATTGTGCTACTCAATGCGCCACCGCGTCGCCCTATACCGTAAATATATCATACCACATTTTATGGTTTATTTGAAACCAAGGATAGTGGAAAAGTATAAAGATTAAAAATGACAACTAATATTTTAATATAATATTATTTTGGGGGCTGCACTGGGATCCTTACAGAGTGGATTTGGATTATTGTTATAAATTAGCATGACTATATTCTTTTGTATATTGTTACACCTTGTGTAAATCATGGTAAATATGTTTGAGCATAATTGTTTTTGATATATGCATTCAATACAAATAGGATTTCCAGTTAATTCATAATAAAAATGACGGGTAGCTGCCCCAACGTAAATTACACATCATTTGCATGGCTCATTAGACCCTTTTGGTAAATATTAGCACAATATTGCTTTCACCGAATTGTGTTTACGCCTGTTTATGGTAAACAGGGCAGTATGAGACATCTAACTTAAATTAGGAGTTAATGAGTGGCGTGCGTGTCACACGCGACGCGTAACGGGAGTCCAGGGGTCGGAAGGAGGTGCAGGTTAATTAATGGACTGAATCGCGCGTAGATAGGAAAGCACGAGGATCAAGTTTAACTAGAGCAGCAGGGTATAACACTGACAGATGCCCTATTACAATGTTAATGATACCAGAACCCTGGACAAATAATTACATTCAAAGCTTTCCCTTGTAAAGCCACAATAAGCGGCACGCCAAAGATGACTTTCTTGATGAGAGGGCGACGCAGCTGGGGACATTTGTGGCACGAGTCAAGGGATTCCCTCAGCACCACCTCAAGAGCCTTTGTCTGCCATCCGGCGTGCGTTTTGGACCGCTGTGCCTCATGAAGAGGCTGATTTAGACCCTGATAAGAGAGAGACTGCTCCATTTAGCTGTGCCATGTGGTCTCATCAAAGGATCATTGCAAACCTTTTAATTTACCTCTGGCCCTGATTGTGCTACTCCTCCTATTGTTCTGTGCTGGATAGGCTTGCCCTCGCCTGGTAACAGGTGCTGTGTTAACATTGGCGTGGCATTGCACAGGCATCTCAACTGGATCTTAAGAAGCATCAGTATAATTTATTGCTAAATGAAGTCTGCATTGGTAATCAAACCACCAAGCTTTTTAAATGTTTAAAGTGCCTATGTAAGAATTTTCATGTATTAATCAGTTTTTTTATTGCCAATATAGGAACAGCACACTGCAGATAACCGCTCTAATACATAAAACAAAATAATGTTTAGGATGATGCCAAACAACCCATTCTCTGAAGTTATTCTATAAAGTTATATAGTCCTACATTGTCAGATCTACAGTATGTAGTCTATAGTCTAAAATAAATTGTGTCAAAAAAATTGAATTGCAGAGCTCATGTAAACCTATCCAAAATGCTATGATCAGATCTTTCTTACCACTGTCATTTCCCTGTTAATCACTTTAGTCATGATATATATCCAATTCATATTGTTTATGTCACTGTTATCAGCTCTATATGAAAATAAATTGTGGATTATTTCCATTTCAGATGCATACCACTGGCTATGGTATACCATACCATTTGACTAGTGCTTTTCACGACGTGGAAAGAATGATCTAGATGCTTATTTTTATCAGCCTATATATTGGCTACCAGTCCATTTACATTTCAGTGCCCTTAATAACCTCCCATTTCATTGGTTCTACCTTATATTTAATTTGCAGCCATTATACTTCACATCAAATGCTGAACACATTAATATTGTCATGTAACACTATTATGGAAACACACATGACAATAAAGAACGTCTGCTTTGAAGAGTGAATTTGGAGTGACCTCTACTTTTAAATGTGCTAAATACATTTTGTGTGTGAATTCTCTCCAAAAACAGCTTTAGGAAATAAACCACCATTGGTGATGTTTTGGTGTCTCACAGCTTAACTGTGAATATTGCAAAAATTTGCAAAACAATCAATGAGAATTTGCTGTAGCCTCCAATGATTCAGTTTTGTACTCAATATGTGGTTGAATGACAATTTTGGTCCCATTTAACAAAACGGCACACTCCACTGAGCTCAGCAACTATTCTATACTGTCAGACATGTCAAATGCAGAAATAATTTCACATTATCACATCTGACCTGTCCTGTGAGATGCAGATACATCATACAGGCATCAAGACAGAAGCGCCAGAGCTGACAGGCATCAGGAGGCTGATCGAAGAGAAAAACGCTTCACATGTAGATCACAGGATCATCACTTGGGGTCACCTTTGAAAGGCTGCCGTCATAATTCATCCGACCTCCGTGTACCGTCACTTCACATCCTGAGAGAACTAATCAACAAAAGGTAAAGAATGGGGTGGGGAGGCCAATGGCCCAAGATGGGGAAAAATGAAGAGAGCAGAGAAAACCAAAGAGCCAGAACATGAGTGAAATTTATTTTTTAACCCCTGTCCATACGGCGTATTAATCTTCTCATGACCTCCTGTTCAGTGAAGTGTCATAGAGTGATTTTCTCCATCTCGGGCCTCTCATTCTCTACACTCTTCCAAAACATTAAATATCACCTGCCGTGATTAATCCAAACTTAATTAAATCAATCAGCCAAACAATGGCAAGGCAATGAGGTATGTAATCATTGAAATAGTAAATTAAATGATGTAAGAGACCGCAGTTTGCCTTATTGACAGTGATGGAGAGGAAACGGGGTCCCAGAGAAGCTATGCCGGCCGTTCTGGATGACCACGTTGGCCCGGCCCCCTTCGGCACGCTGGGGAACTTTCCAATCTGCCCCTCCACGCCAGACACATTTGAATTAATCAGAGCCCTCCACTAGCCCTCCCTTGTGGCTTCTGGTTTCTTATGGATGACTTCCATTAAAGAGGTGTTACTAGTGTGTGAAGAGCATATCTGTGTCACTGAGCTAATCATATGGATACTGTACACATGTGCCACAAATGATTTTCCAAGATTCGTATGTTCATTCATTCATTCATTTTCGGCTTAGTCCCTTTATTAATCTGGGGTCGTCACAGCGGAATGAACCGCCAACTTATCCAGCATATGTTTTATGCAGCAGATGACCTTCCAGCTGCAACCCATCACTGGAAAACATCCATACACACTCATTCACACTCATACACTATGGACAATTTAGCTTACCCAATTCACCTTTACCACGTCTTTGGACTTGTGGGGGAAACCGGAGCACCCGGAGGAAACCCATGCAAACACGGGGAGAACATGCAAACTCCACACAGAAATGCCAATTGACCCAGCCGAGGTTTGAACTTTGAGGCGATCATGCTACCACTGCACCACCCTGGCGCCCAGATTCATATGTACAGTGTGTAAATTCATTGTGTGTTCATGAGATTTTCCAAGTGAAAATCAAGTCATTGAGGAACATGCAAATCATAAGTAGACAAGTAATTATAACAAAGCACAATGTCAGCGACTATTTAATGTACTTAATTTCTACAAAATAAGCTATCTATTTTTATATGCAAGTCTTAAAGAAACTCACAGGTCAAAAGCAATGACATTTTGCTTGGAATCCAGCAGTGAATAAGTAGTTCAAAGTGAGCTGGCTTTTGAAAACAAAAGAGGGGGGGGGGTGTCAACCCTATAGCAAACTATATGGAATATGTTTTATTCATTGCTGCTGACTAAATGAAAGTATATATTTAATTATGCATTTAATTTGAATAACTCATACTACAATGATACTGTATAGTGGTGTGTTCACGTTTGTAGTTCTCTGGGTTTGTTTGGTCTGGGTCAAAAAATATACAGAAATTGAGTTGGTTCACTTACAATTTCCAAAACATGCTGTGTGCTGGGTTAAACATACTCCTATGAGTGGAGATGTGATGTTTTCTATATTGAGAACCTGATTGAGACGTAGAAAATTTTAAATAGCAAAACGGCACCAGACATTTATGTCACATTCAAACAAAGAATCACTCCAAGCAGTCAATTTTCCAATACCTACTGAACTGTGATGGGCATGACAGCCTTTAAGACAAAATAACGATATGCATGGTTGTGCTTTCTGCATTGAGCATCTTATGGCATTGTTTGCTAAATAGATCCAACTTTTACCTCCTCGTCCAAGTGTTCAATTCACATATACACTTATCACTGGTTCTTCAGTTCTTTGGTATGAGGAGGAAGGGTGTCCTTGGTTTCTGTCACTGTTGGAGTAACTAAAGGGCTGAATGAATAACACAGCATATTGGTTTATGTCAAGTAGGAGTGACTGTTGGTCATGTCCAAAAGTGAGTTTTAATCATTCCGATTCACTTTATTTATACACTCATAATTAATTTTCAAAAAATAGTTTTGATTGATCTTGTAAATTTATGCTGCCTCAAGGCACAAACTTTACAGAAAGTCCAATTCAATTTGGTTAATTGATTCAACCCAGAAGCAGATCATAAGAATAATTCATGTACAAACTGGATGTCACTCCAGACCATCTGCCTAGATGTCACTTTAAACCATTTGGTTGTGAATTACACAGCCAAATAGGTATGGATAAACCAAACTTTATTTAATGGCAGTTTCACGCCCTCACTTCCCTTCAGTCACTAGATGTGAAGCAGCTTTTACACCAGCTGTGGAAAGTGCTGTGCTATGAAACCAATTACTTTGTTGTTGTGGCAACCAAAATGCAGGAGCAACACAATGCATCATTGAATAGCTTGCACGCATGTGCCACAGGTACACTGGCAGTTTCGACTCATTGTCAATTAAATGTGGTTGAGCACAAAATTATTCTGGTAGCTTAATAAAATTACAGTTAAACCACTGATGATGCATGGACTGTTTTGATGATGTTCTTCATACCATATTGGGTTTTGAACCTTTCTGTATCCTTTCTGAATTTCTGTATCCTTACTGACGATGATTTCCACCAAAAAAAATATCTTCATCTGTTTTACAAAAATGAAGGTCTTTTGGGTTTAGAATGACATAAGGGGTTATTAATGAGAGAAACTTAATTTTTGGGTCCTTTAAGAATAAGACATTCTCTTATCCAAATCTGGCCCAAACCTGGAATAGCAAAAGATGAACAGATGTTTAAGGATGAATGACTAGCTCACTATCAAGCCCATGAGAGAAGTATGTGTGCACTTCCTATTACTACAAAAGTGTGTGCAAACATTTTGTCATAATGGGCAAACATCAGCCACAGCTGGCATGTTAATGCTGGCAAATAAGATTATCACCAGAAAAGATTTCTCTTCTAAGCATTGGCCTCTAATTAGATTTCAGCTCAGAAATGAATTGCCTTTTAGCAACGAAAGCTGTCACTTCCTTCAGTGACAGCAGTTAGCTCCTTATAACCAAGTTAAATGAATAATTACTAATGCAATTACAACCGCAGGGCTCCTTTATGAAATGAAGCTAAATATGGATCTCAGATAGTTCGAGAAAAGTAAGCAGCTTCATTTGGAACATGTTTTTACTTTAGCTTTGTTTGTCACCCCAAAAAAGTGTTCATTATTATTAATAACAACAACAAAACAGAAGACTTGTCAAGTCAAGGGTAAAATTGCAGAGAAGTGACAATTAATGTGCAGCGAGGATAAACCAAACTCCGTGAAAGACAACCAGCTGGTTTAAGTAATCAAGGTTGGGTTAGGAAGTGCAAGGCCATGCAGGCCTCAGCTGGCACGAGGACGTCTTCGAAAGGAGCAAGTGAGACGTGGGTGAGTATGGATCCTCTTGCCGTGCCTCCCCGGTCCATTCATCACCCAACTGCCGCTGACAGTGACGGATGGGTCAGACCCAGGACTGGCACCGCACCAGCGCCAGAATCATACGGCCCACGAGCCCACTGACAGCTGGAGCACTGTGTCAAGTGGCAGAGAGACGGCGGCCATTAATAATCCCCGTCACATGATCCAAACGGCGTACGGAAGAGAGAGGGGCCACAAGTCAGAAGTGGCCCGGAAGGGAGATGTCACGTCGGGTAGGGTGACAGTCATGCAGGCCTGCTCTTTAATCAAGTGTGTGGAGATTGGATAATAACTAGATCACGGCCAAATTGGACGAGGGCGAGGGATAAAGTTTTTAAAGAAGAGCTGTTTTTAATAGCTCAGGTTTAGTAGGTAAGGCTTCGGGAGACATGGAATACTGTATACTTGCCTTTGAATTAAATGGCATAAATATCTGAATTTTATTAATGGGCAAGAATCTTCAATATTATATTATATTATATTATATTATATTATATTATATTATATTATATTATATTATATTATAGTTCTTATAAATTTAAAAGTTTCATTATTTATTCGATTTTTAAAAAGGTTTATGGTTTTGGTTAATTTTAATAACCCGGCTGTCAAGTTTTCATTTTATCTCATTTCATTTTATTTTATTTCATTTTATTTTATTTTGAAGTATTTCTGTTGTTGAAGTCAGGTCAGAATTTTAACCCTGTTAGCTATCCACTTTAATATAACATCCACTATAATATGCAATATAATATCCACCGTAATATACATGAATGAAAAAGGGACTTTTGTAATGCATGCGCAGCAAAATGCACCGCAATTAGAATGTGTTAAATTTTACAGGACTTTATGGCAATATCTGTGATATTGTACAGTACATGTGTTCCACTTGAAGTGTTCTTTTCCCATAATAAGGTTTTAATTGTCTTTCAATTCTCCTTGCCCATAAATAATGCAAACCATGAGGTAGAGTTGTGTGTGCTTAAGCCATTTACTCTCATGCATTGTTTAGGAACCCCTAGCCCTTAATCCAATTCACCGCTGCAATCAAAAATGAGCATTTAATGCATATAATAACCAAACCTGTAACACTGTCAACCATTTTGCATATCATTACGCAGAGTTTTGCGGTAATGAAGTTGCTTTTAATGGGATTCCAAAAAAAAGCTCCCATATCATCCAAGTGTACGTGCACACTAATTTGGTTAAAAATAATTCAGACCAAAGACAATCACGCACCAGAAAGAGTGAACTAGATTTGTCCTCTAAGAACAAGGACCCTAATTTCAACCTTGGGCAGTGACTCCCTTATTTGAGAGGGGAGGAAAATATCATTACCCATTTCAGTGTGATTAAGGCAGAAAGCCACCTGACCAAATGCAAAGTGATTAACTTCAATGTCCTCCACAGCCTTAAAAATGCAAATCTGCCAGATATCAGTAGAGACTGGAGCCTATGGAGGCATTTACGCAATACTGTTTTCTACTAAAAACAGGAATTTGTAATGCATTTCACCTATTCATTTAAACAATACTGTTAGTGTCTCAGAAAAAACTACAAAAATATGAATTTACAAAAACAGTTATATCAAGCATTTTAATTACAAGTTAAGTTTAGGCATAGATTTTAATAACTTCGTTGCATGTATGCAAAGTTTAAAAATAGAAAGAAATTTTTTATAAATGGAATACTGCAGTGGATATTGACAGTAGAAATGCACCGATATGCAAATTTTAAATGAAACCTAATTTTTGAAAAGCCCATAACAATATATAGTCTAATAAATACAAAAGAAAAATAGGCACATAAATAATTTTCTTATAGGCAGATACTGATAACATGAAAAACAAGCATGTTTACGCCAATACGGATTTATTATGCAAAGTAAATTGACAATATATAGCAGGTTTTTATCTAAAGTAATTTGCTTTACAGCCATAAAGTCGCACCTACAAAATTATGCTATTTCCTTATATACCATTAAATAATCAATTGCCCATAGAAAACATACATAAACTAAAAAGACACTGACTTGTGGTGAGACATATGGAGTAAGTGATCACAGATGAATGTTATTAAACAGATTATTACAGACTTCCAGTGGAATTTCAGTGAAAAAAGCAAATGTAAAATGATCATACATGTACAAAAAAAAAGCATTTAAAATGACTTCTCATCCCAAAAACTTCACATGCATGAAAATATAATTGGTGCTTGAATGTATGCTAGTGTGGTTTTATTGTGCTAAATTGTTTACCCAACAGCTATAGCATTTCTTTATTAAATCTCCATTTGTTTAAGATGTGAGACATGAACTAAATTTCTCCTGCCCATGCTGAGCATGAAATATAGGAATACTGTTTAACGACAACGCTTAAGATCTCAAATTTCATAACAGATGCAGACAAACTAGATTTAAATGGCGGTAAACATTATTTACCATTTTTATGAAGAAATTATAGATCTGTAAATCTAGATCTGCGTCTATAATTGCAAAGGAACGGCGGCTTGATAGATTATGTTCATCAATTTTTGAAAGAGAGCTGGAATAGCTGGAATGTGCTCAAGATGGATGCATAAATTGCGCTTGATGGAGCAAGTTCTTAAACCATTAGTTACGATTATAAGACTGCAAATTATAAGGCCCTCGGTTATAAAACTGAAATACATACGGCTTTTTGATTTGGTTGCTGAAAATACACATTAATATTCACACTCACATTAATATTCTACAGGCAAATAGCATTTAAAAGCAAATATGGATTCAGGAGAGAGCAAGAGAACACTTGTGAGAAATTAAATCTAGCTCAGAAGGAGCAATAACTAAATTACTCCAATATAAGCCTCTCTAAGTCTCAGCACCTGAGATCAGCCTTTATGTGGCATCAACACTACAGATTTCACACGTCTTATGCATATCTGAAGGATAATTCCGTGGTGAGAGATTACACAGATGAAAAAGTCATTTCTGAATGAATGTCCTACCGTCTCACAAGCCCAAAAAGCACTTGAGGAATCTCAATAGGCAGGAATTGAACAGGTTTAAATTGAAAAGATATACATTGGTACAGCATATAACGTATGCACATGTGTGATTTAAACCTAAAAGATGGTATTGATCACACGTTTAAGGCCCAATAAGTAATATTTTTTCATCAAAATATTTAAAAACCAGATAAGAAAGAACACTTATATATTTTGCTGACTTATGTATCCCAAATGTTTCGAAGAATGCTCAAATCCAGATAAAAAAGCAATTTTAAGACAGTCTCATGTGTCACCATGCTAATGATGTCATACACCCTCGATTTCCAAAAGGTGGAGGTTGAACTAAATTTTGATGGAGGTGGCCACCACATAATTCTCTATGCAGGAAAACCCCTGAGATGATAAAACAGTGCTGATTCTTCTTCATCTGTGGCATAATAAAAGCTACACTGCTTTCGTGACACGTCATGGTCATCTCTCATCAGAAAATGCTTCAGCAGTCTCGTTTCACATCGATGGTTTTCAGTCTTTGCACACTGAAGTCCAATTTTGTTTTTATTATTTATATCTGAAAGATTTGTCATGTACTGTACAGAAACCTTGCACACTGAGTCTGATGCATATTAATTAATTTATTGCAAAATAAACCTAACAGTTTGGTCAACTCAAACAGTGATGCTTTATTCTTCTCACTCTTCTTCAAAAAAGAAAAAGAAAGAGAAAGAGATGAAAGAGATGGTGTTCATCCAATCCATTTAATGGAGAGGAAGTTCACCTCATTAAAGAGCTGCGCGGGATTATCCCGAAATGTAAAGTTCTGTTATCACTGTTGTCATTTATCAGTGGCATTTTGGTACTTTGCTTGTGATACTGCAGCCACCTAACATTTCTGTAAACGAATCCTGAATAGAGACTGGAGGTACATCAAAGGTATGGACTAAACCAAACACACCCATGGACACACACACACACACACACACACACACACACACATACACACACACATACACACACACACACACACACATTTGCCAAACAGCAGCATGGGAAAGGTGTGTGCCAGGCAATGAAACCAGCATACAGTAAGCTATATCAGTGCTTCTCAACAATTTGGTCTTTATATTGCACACTTTGTTTGTCATAAATGCTCTGTGCTGCAAGTGATAGCATTCCGGATTGTGGCTTTCGCTTGTATGGGGCTCTGAACTGTCAAAATACCTCTCAATACACCTTTTTATGGATGCAAAAAAACAAAGAAAAAAATCTAACCGGATCCAAATTTGTTATGATGGACAAAAGTATTGGAGGCAGTGTGTAAATGAGATTGACGATAATAAAACAATGTAATAAAAAAGTTTTTTCAAATGTTTCTGATACAGATGAAAATGTTCTCAAAGTGATCCTGCTACAAAGATAGGAATGGTTAAGTTTTCATTCATAACTTTTTTAAAGCGGATATATTATTATTATTTTTTGGCCCTCAAAAGACGTTTTGGTGTTGTCATGTAAATAAACAGGCAAAAAAGCAGAAGAACACTAATAAAGTTAAGCTGGCATTTTTATTTTTCTATCCTTAATAAAAAAATAAATTATGATAAAATTATCTGTTTCCCTAGATATGTTCTAGATCAAAATAACCTAACCAACATAAATATGCCTTAAAATATTATTAGATGATGTACAGTAACAAACATAATAAAAATGTATGCGAGTTTTGTATGAAAGTGTATATGAATGAAAATACACAGTAATGAAACTAGTTTTAAATTGTAAACTGAACATACTAAGGTTTGTTTTAACAGAAAATACTAAATATAAATGTTTTTTTTCTGCTTTATTATTTCAGGTTTAATGTTACTTGCCACGTGTCATTTGTTTGTAATTAAGTGCAGAAAATTTCTCTACCTTTTTTAGTGTAACATGCACAAGTGAATATGTAATATGAACTAATACTGATATATAACCTTACATTGTGCAGCCAGTGGAAGCATGTTTTTGATTCATAACAAAATCAACTTAACTGAACCAACTTTCTCATTTTATTGCATTTTTATTGTGCCATGGGACACCTGCGGGGGCAGACAGCCAAGTCGGTGGGATGGTTGAGGGGATTTGGGGGCGGAATTCTCCTTAGCTAAGGAACACTGAGCTCTTTTTTCCCCATGACTCCCATCTGTTGAGTGGTCATTGTCCATAAAGTGTTACAGCTGCAAAGGACCAGTCCTACATTGGCCCCTGAAAAGGCATTTTAACATATTCAAAACCTCCACAAGCCATTATGCCAGTACTGTTACCAAGCCCTGATTTATTCATTGACTTTGCCTCAAAACCAGGCATTTGCACCCGGTTTAAAAACTTCAACCCCTATCCCTCCGACAGATTGGCTCCTCCTCTGGCCACAGCATTTCCTCATATAAGAGAGTCCTAAACGCAGGTAGAAATGACATGTTTTCCCTCTGCCACCCAGTTATTCTGTGATCACATCCTGCTTGGGAATTGTTCATCCGTTCACTTGGCTTTTGTGGCCGATTTCATGCCATGTACGAGCCTGTGTTCTTGTCCTTCATGAAGCTGTCAGCCACATAAAAGTGTCCTGACTGGGGTCGTGCCACAAGTGGTGGGAATGGGACATCAGCACAGCTTCTTGGAGGAAGCCCACCCACAGTTCTTTGCTCCGCGGGGCTTTAATTTGACTTCAATTTTTATTATGCAGGCCCCCTGAGGAGAGAACACTTTTACAAGGCTCCGTAAAGCCCTTTTTAATAATGGCCTGAAGGGGCAAAGAATGGGCCCGCCACTGCTGTTTGACCACTCATGGCATGCTCCAATAAAGTGTGCTATTCATCCCTGCTCCCTTTCACTGAGTCACTATGGAGGGAATTTAGGCTGGGTGCTTATGTATGGAGTACCAAGGAAAGCCGGTGAAATAGATTTAATGGATCTCTACGATTCATGCACACATAGACTGAAGGTGGCCTTTCTCTCTTTACTTCCTTTGCCTCCCAGTTCTGTGCTTTTGTGCAGGGCTAAGGGGTGGTGAAGCTTATAGGCCAAACAAGAGTCTCATTTCAAACGAATTGCAAGTGACCGACAGGAGATCGACACTGTGAAAATGTACATCAAAGATTGAGTGAGAAAACTGCTTTAGTCTGTAAAGTTTTGGGTATCTGTTTTGCATTTCAAGCTGTAGCAAAAACTTTGAGATGCAGAAAGTTGTTTTATTTTATTAATAGTAGTAAAGTAGTAGTAGTAGTAGCAGTAGTAGTAGTAGTAATAAGTATTAGAAAGTAGTAGTATTTTAGTGGCACTTGAGCAACTGTTTTTGTTTATATTAATAGTTTAAATTAGTGTTCTCTTTAAATTGTAAAGCTTCAGTGATTATGTTTTGCTTTTTTGTCATTTCTATAAGTTTTTCTAATACAATGTCTATATAGTTTTTTTTTCAAAAGTTTTGTTTGTTTATTAAATGAGTTTGTTAAAGTTTAAATTAAATTGTTGAAATGAAAAAAAATTATAAAAAATAAAATCTTTATTTCTTATATTTTCTATATTCAAAATATATTTTTTGAATTATTTATTTATTTAAAATTATTGGAGCTTTAATGTTTACCTCTTAGTTAACATACATTTTAATTGAATACCATTAAAACTGTTCATATTTTAATAATGAAAATTATCATTTTAAATGCTGCCAGTGAATATAGGCATATAATGTACAATATTAAAAATCACATTGATTTTGAGATTGATAAAGCTTCGGCGCTTTTCAGATGTTTAGCAATACCAAATGTATATGAATGTAGGATGAAAGTCATTTAAATGTAAAAACAGATGAAAAATAATATTAACACAATTTAACATCAACACAATTCAACTCAAAACTCTTGTTTGGTAGAGGTATACTGTGCATTACTTAAAATAGCTCTGAAATCCAAATATTAAAATTCTACAGATTTAATTATTTTCAAACATGCATAAACAAAAAAGATTTAAATCGACAATCTCAAAATTTAACCTCTAATCTACATCACCCATAACTGATAATTTAGCTGAACACTGCATAATTATTAACCAGTTTCACTATATTCCAGTCTACACGCTGAAAATGAAGTGACTTTTCCGTGGCATATCAAAAGCCACTTATGCATCATCAAGCCAGTCTAATGCCTCTTTGATTGTGGCCCGCATTGGATTTTAAATAATGACAAATGACGCACTTTTACAAACTGCCTGAGGAGCGTTTTCGAGCAGCAAGCCCAACTTAATGCCACGAGGTGTTAACGGATTGATTCTCCTAATCTGTTCAGCTACACCGCTTGTCAGTGTGGGCCAGCTGAATTGTCTTAAGACAGCCTGGTGTGCTGTGTGTTAACCAATTTCACGGCCATCTGTCACGCACAGTTAAACTTTGCGCTGCCGTGTTGAGGGGAAGGGAGGAGGAGACGAGGAAGGGAAAAGCCAGCCAGAATGGATCATACAACTGGGCTGTGTTGCCGTCCTCAAGTTCATTCAGAGCGCTGCAACCAGACCACTGACTTTTCTTCCCAGCTAATTATGTGGAAACTGCAAAGACAATAAAGCATCTGGTGGTCTTTCTTCCTGGTTTCAATTTTTCTCAATATTGTGACAGGCTAATGCATTGTGTCTGACTCAGCCGTCCCAGCAGGGGATTGAGTGAAAGGCAGGGTCAGGAGAGAGCAAATAGATGAATTTATAACTTTGCCTTTTCACATTAAAGTAGCGAGATTGTTTCACTGAGACCCGGGTCCGCCCACTCTCGCTGTCCCTCCACAGAGACCGAGACTCGCTCTGAAAACATGTTTTGTCTGTGCCACCCAAACTGAGTCTGGCCTTCCCCTTTCTGAGGGGCCTGGGTCACCGCTGTTGGCCAGCCTCCCCTATTCCTGCAAAACGTCCTAACACAGAGTGGCTGAAAAGAGAAGAGAGCTGCTTCAGCCAAATCTGTGTTAAAGAAAGAGAACGAGTCTTTGCTTTGGATTCAAAAATTTGCTTCGCTTTTTTAACACGACAGAATTGCATTGCGCAGAAATGTTGATGAATCATTGTTTCAGCCATTCCCGATAAAAGATATTGGAATTGGCATATTTTGCTGTAAAATGTTTGCAAGCAACAGCTACACCCCTAGATGACCCACTGCCCGGGGTGTAGAAAGCATTGTAGTCCATAATAGAAGGATTCTTGTGCTCTACATTGGCCTACGTGATGGGGAATAGTCATGTTTTCAATAGTATCTGTCAATAACAAATAAGTTACAGAAGAATAACATGACAAATATTATTATTATGGTGTACAGGGTGAAAAATTAAGGATGACTGACAATAAGGGAATTTTAGGTCTGATTATTGAAATATAAGTACATCTAATAATTTATAATATAATGCAACTGCAAATGTTTTGGGGTTTTAACTTTTTGGTGCTTGTGATGTTAATGCTGCAGGAAATTCTGCGGAATATGACACAAAAATTATTATATCAATTAAAAACCTAATAAATATGTTGTAGTAACATATTAATACATATTTGGACATCTTGTTAAGCATGATAAATATAAATCAAATTCAAACTAATTTAAAGATTTGTACATTTTATATGTAATATATAAACTAAATGAAAGTTTGAAATATTTCAACAATTTCAGATCAGCATATCAGAATGATTCCATGGATTGTGTGCACCAAAGACTAGAGAAATTACGGCCGAAAATTCAACTTTGCTATCTCAGAAATGAATTACATTTTTAAATATAGTAAAATAGAAAGCTGTTAGTTGAAATTGTAATAATATTTCACAATATTACTACTTTAAATGTATATGTATTTAAATAAATGCAGTTTCGTAAGTATAAACCATACCATTACCAAAGTACATCCCAAACCTAAAACCTTTAAATAGTGGCTGACTTTTGCGTGCGCGTGACAGAAAGAGCCATATTGCAATGCCCTGGAGACAATTCAAAAAGTATCAGATTGCATTCAGAAAGTATCCGAATTACTAGAAGTGACTTTCAACACTGAAAAACAGGATTAAACAACAATGATCTGAATTCCTCACAATGCAAGCCCAGTGATTTGACAGCGATCGCTGTTTGCCAAATAGCTCATTGGAGGCTCAGCAAGCATAGACACCCAATAGCAGGAGGACGCCCTTTTGGTTGTGAAAGTTTGTTGCTCCCCTGCACACCCGATCTTCCTCAAGTCACTGCTGATCTTCAAGAACCCTCCATTCCCCCTCTTTTCCCCCTTAATTAAATGTGCACTTCATTAATGTAAATTGAGGGGCTTTAATGCCCTTGTTGAAATTCTGAAGAAAGTGCTGTGGCCTCGCGAAATGCTCAGGCATCATTGCAAATTAGATTAGGGACCAAGAAAGGCAGTAAAATTAGAATGATAATGGTTGATATGGCTGCCTGACAGGCATGACTATTCAAGGATCAATGGGACGTAGAAAGCCTAGCGAAAGCCCACTCTCAAAGGCTTGGACCCACGTCAGCCTACAGATGTGCCTTTTGGAGGCACTTTAAATTAGTTTAATTTGGTAAATGGTAGGGATTTAGAAGCTCTTAGCCTGCCTATAACAAGACAGGAATACATTGAAATGTTTTGCTATTCTTTGATTATCATAAAATAGGATTGACGGTGATTTGCATTCCCAACAAGTCCACTTTTTTTGTTCATTTCCTTTTTTTCTTTATTTAAACTATAGTATTTCCATCCATTTCTCATGCTTGGACTTTGGAATGAACCCTTTTCCCAAGCTGCTTTTCATTCTGCTTAATCCTGTTAAGGACGGGAATGGGGGTTGATTTTATTCAAACTAATCTCATCAAACACACCAATTACAAGGTAATTTTGATTAAAAACCAATGGCTGGAAAGGGCTAAGGACGTTTCCTTCCAACTTAAGATTCATTGCTGTTTTTGTTCAAGGATCTCAGCCCATCCCTGTCAAAAGCTGCTAAAGCATTACGTCCAACCTGAAGTTCATGGTTTAGACATATAAACAGTGGCACAAAACCACTAACACGTCTGAAAACAAACTGTCACTGATTCAATGAGGAAGGAAAAAAAAGAAACTGGAAGCTGGCCACACTGGGCTGCTGCTTTTAATTTGACCCCAATTCTTTTCCATAATCTGACGTCGCTGACTTACTTTGTTTACTCTCTCTGTAAACAGCAGCAGAAGCAGCAGCAGCAGCGTGGTGGTGCACTGTTGAAAAGAGTAAAGCCATGCTCCAGCTGAGGGGGGGCTGCTTTAGAGGAAGTGACTTTTACTGGTTTGGTCTTTAGCCACTTAGGAAATGCAAAGAGAGGGATTACACAGAGATCGGCTCCTTTGTTAGGCAGCAGAGTCGCCGCTATTCTTTACTAAGAGTCAAATTCATGCAAAACACATGGGATGATTAATATCCCAGTAAAATGTGGTAAACTAACAACCTTTAAACAGTTGATTTGATTGCATTTTGTATTTTGATATTGACTGTGACAAGAGGCTGGATATGTGATCAATGAATGTTCTAACAACTGTAAATAAAAAGAATTTCAAGCAAATTAAAATGTTAATTAAAATACTTTACATTTTTTAAATGATATTTTCTCATAAAAAGTTAATTGCTGCTAAAAAATAAGTTTTTCCATCACATGAATAGTTAAATTTTTAAATATATTAAAATAAAAAACAGTTCTTTTAAATTGTAATAATATTTCACAATATAACTGTTTTCAATGTATAGTCATTTAAATAAATGACATTTTCAATGACAACTCTAATCTAAAGAAATAAATGATATCAAAGATTTTCACTTTAATATTTATATATTTTAAATAATACTCTATCATAGTCTCATTCAAAATAGTTTTATGTTTCAAATAAGCTGTGAAAATAAATGAAAATATGTTCCATCTTCACCATGTGTAACAGATTTATGCAATAAAAATGAAACATCTTCTGACAAAAAAATATTAATATATATATATATATATATATAAAATAATAAGTACTACATTTTAGTAAACTTGAGTTATTAAAAGATTTCTAAAAATGTATGAAAATCATGGTAAAATGTACGCTCAGAAAATATTAAATATTTAACATTTAATATATATTTTTACACTTCGACACTTCTGTATAATATATGCAAAAATACAGAGCGAGACGTCATTACTAATTTCAGTTAGCATATAGACGATGTTCACAATATGTTAAGCATAGGAAATTTATATAATATGCTTTGTTATAAATAAACTCATGTTATTAAACAATTCAAGCTATGTTAAGGTCGTAGGCCTATATTAGACTAACACTTTGGATTAGATTTATTAACGCAGACCATTTATATACGGATTTACATCATCTTTGGTCAACCAACTGAATCATCCGTAAAGCAGGAAGCAACAAATGCCCGGAATATCCCATTAATATTCCCAGTGTCGCCCCACAGAGGGAGGTCTTCATGAACAAAGCAAGCTCATTTATCGGCCAGCAGGTCACTACACTAGATACACACCCAGGGCTATAGAAAGTCCACAAGCAAAGCAGCTCACAAGCAGGACTGCATAAAAACAGGTGCCAAACCACCTGAAGGAAACCCAAAATACCAAACAAACATGATAACGCCACAGGTCAATTTCTGAATGAGCTCTAGTTAACTTAATCATATAAACACAGAACAGAATGTAAACAGCCACTTACCTCACCACCATGACACTTCTTTTTTCCAGACTCCGGTTCGCGGCAAAAGTAAATAAATAATTACAAAAAAACTGTTCACCTGCATCGTCCTCGTGAAAACTCGCGAGACAACTAAAATAACAAACACGTTTATTTTAATAACGTAAAAAAAATTCTCTCTTTTAATTGCATTTTTCATTACAAAGAGTACAGCGTCATAGAATATCGCCTTTTGCGTGTAGTTTTGTTTTCGATTCTCGATAAATTCTATTGAATCGACTCATTCGAACAGATCATTTAAAGAGATAGATTCACCATTTAGAAAAATAGTACATTTTATTATATTTAAAAATATTAAAAACATCTTCGTGACAATCGGGTAAAAACTATAGTTTTTTGAAGTATAGTGACAAAGTATAAATTTTACTTTGAGTATTAAAATGAGAATTAATTAGCCTAGTGTTTGGGAGCCGAAAAGATTTGTATAGGCCTATAAAATAGAAATAGGCTATTATAACCATGAATGACATTTTTCTGGTTGTCTTATGTAAATCATAGTAAAAAAAAAACAACAACAAAAAAAACACTTTGCTCATAAAAAATGTAAATAAGCAACACACATTCTAATATATGACAGAGAGAAAAATGTATTATTTTGAACCCTGTAGGCTTGTCTTTGACCCACATTTTAACATGCTTCCTGAAAACATATGCAGTGTACTTTCTGTTAGCTGGTATCATATTTTTCTGCATCGAATAAACAAAACATATTCTGAAAATGCAATTAGCAGATCACAATCATTAAGTGAAATGATTTTATAGCCTGGCTGGTCTGAAAAGGGCAGCAGAAAGCTAATGAGGCCCCTATAGGAAGTGAAGCCCCTGTGGCCGAGTCTGTAATTAATCAGCTTCCCCTCTGATTATGGTGTCCATCAACAAGAGACAAGCTGCTGTTTGCTTCAACAGGCAGAGGCTTGGAATTGGACACACTTAAGTGGAATTTTCAATTGATGTTTCCATTGTGGAAAACACTGAACCACTGCAGGTAAAGGCAGGGTTTATAATGAAATAATGATACTGATATATTCAAAACAAAACCATAAAAATCTTTGGGTTACCCACAATTATTCCTTACATCTTGGTCACAAATGTAAAATCCTCAATTGATGTTTCTTTTGTGGAAAACACCGAACCACTGCAAGTAAAGGCAGGGTTTTACAATTAGCTTTCATCCAAATAATGACACTGACATATTTAACACAAAAATATTTGGGATATCCACAATTATTCCTTACATTTTGGTCACAAATGTAAAATCTTCAATTAAATGCTTTCATTGTAGAAAACGCAGAGGTAAAGTCACAGTTTTTCGTATAGTAACTTTTATACAGATAATGATATAAATAAGATAATTATAAGCAAATATCAATATATTTGATGCAAAATAGCTTTCAGATTACCCATATAATTATTCTTTTATTACATCTTGGTCTTCCCCGCCCCCCTTTAGGACTCTGTTCAGCAAGGATGCATGTCCTCCATGAGCCTGGATCAATGTTAAAAAGTGGAATTAGTCATTCTAAATCATGCAGCAGTGGTCGAAGGGATGGCCTCCGAAAATCATTAGACAATCATGTATTCCTATTGATTTATTCAAAGTACCTGGACTGAAAGCAGATTAAACAGCAAGTAAAAGGAAGCTAATGCTGATTAAATGGCAGTGGGATGGGAGGTCCTTGGGGTATGTTTTCGCCCTAATCAGTGGGAAACAATACTGCTGCAATCACTGGTCCAAACAGGTCTATTAAGGGCCCTTTACTTGACATATTTATGTATTTCAAATACCGGAGAGCACATTAAATTGAGTTTAGTCACAGCACTTTTGCATCTAGTCCTAAGCATCTGACATCCAGAAGACAATGTGGATGATCCCACTGCTGGCCATTCGAAGGATATTTGTCAGAATCACTAATGCATTTTGGGGAAATAAATGCAGTGTGTTTTTCTGGCATCGGAAAAGGTAAGAATTCAGAGTGCAAGACATTTTAATATATTTTCATTATAGTTTTAGAAGTTTAAAGTTTAGAAAGTTTTAACATCAACCACCAACTACTATATACAATGCATAAATGTAAATGCAGTCAAATTTTCAGGAAGATATAAATGGACATGAATATGGATTTGATATGCGTGAGTATGCAAATCTGATTGCACAGAAATTTGGTGGCACATTACTTAAGATATTCTTTGAATGGCAGTAGTTACAGTTTCAGTCCTCATTTAGCATTCCTGTAATGGGCTGAATTTTTTAGGCATAATGTAACACTCCTACAAGTGAAGCAGACGTATTTAAACAGCTGTGAGTCAACAGTGTCTTCTCTCTGGTATGGCTTCTGTCCTCTACACTGTTTGACCAAACCACACATCTTTGTCTGAGCCAAACAGGGCAAGTACGGTCTTGTTTGAACATTTTCTTTCCTCCAGTTCTTTTCTTTTAACACATCTTAATATAACTGGAGGTATTGGTGGACTCTTACAATCATTTTTTCCAGTGGACTTAAGCCTTAGTTGAGGACACATGTACATAAGGTAATTTAAAGGCACAATATGTCATTTCTTTTCATTACAATATTCAAATACCACTAGAACAGTAATATGCTGTATATTATGCTGTCTTGTGTACTAACATTATCCCAAATGTATGGTATAATGTTCAAATCTAGAGTAATAAGCAATTAATGACACTTTAAAATGTTTAATGTATATATATATATATATA
>CAIGQW010052715.1:3110591-3134272 GCA_903798125.1 Danio choprae | reverse complement strand
TAGCAACAGAATCTTAAGATGTATTTAGTATGATAAAACAGTGCTGCTGCTTCCCCACGTGATCAAGACTGGATCAACTGGAAGAGCTGGACTGTGGAATAATATAAGTTCCACAGCTTTGCTGCCGCGACGCACTCGTCTCTCATCAGTAATTACTTTTAACGGTCTGGTTTGGCTTTGATGCCATTCAGCTTTACTTTGTTTTATACCATGATGAAAAGTTTTGAATACTTTAGCTCATCAATGAACATGATTTCTGAATGAGTCTTGCAGGATGTAATGAAGATCATGATTCCACTCTCAGTCACTGCAAAGTTATCAAACTATGCCCTTGTTTGTTCTGAATATGCACCCTCTAGTGTCGAAAATTACTTGAGATGCAAATAAAAGTTTACTCTTGAAACAATGGTATAAGAAGGAATAGCCCAGTTGTGCATCAAATGTCAGTTCTGTATCAAAACAAAAAATATAGAGCAGAAAAAAGGTAGCATATGTGAGTGCACGGTAAGTATCTTTATTTATCGTGTGCCTGTGTCTTGTGTTCTGTTGTGTTTGTGTCACGTACCACGTGGTTTCATGTTTACATTGTAACCACATACTTTAGTATCTTTCATGTGAGCACGAGGTTAGTGAGTTCTCTCATTGGCTGCGTGCTCTAGTCCTGTTTGTATGTGAGCACATGGCTTGTGTTGTGTTTTTGTACCATGTGTTCTTTTGTCTAGCGTATTGTCCCACCCACCTTGTTATCCTGTTTGCAATTATTATTTTCACCTGTCTGCCTGTCTGTTCGTTGGTTTGTCTTCCCTATTTACTTTCTTAGTGTGTTCTGACCTGTGCTGGTCCGTCGTCGTCGATTCTGTGTCTGTCTAGTCAAGCCAAATCAAATCGAGTCAAGTCAACTCATTTTGTTGCTGTGTTTTTCCTTCACGGGGTTGTTTCAGTTGTTCTTTCTTTCTTTTATAAAAATTAATTCCTTGGTTATTTACAATTGGGTCCTCGCCTCATCCTTCCCAACCACAACCTTGACATTTATTCAGTATAAATGGTTTCAACCCAGCTTTTTAGAATCAAAATAAGATCAGTTATTGGTCAAATGTAAAGTCTTCATCTGACTCAATATTAAGCAGTTCCACAAAAGACACCAGTGTGTTTTAAGAGTTGAATCAACTCAGTGTTGATTTCAGTAATTCGGTCAGTGTTGAAAAATATCAGCTGGCCAGAATTTTGAGAACATAATACACTCAAAAATGTTTCACTGCTGGGACAACATGAATGAATTGTTTGGAACCCACAACATTTTTTACAGTGTAGATATCAATGGCTGTAACGTTTAAGGCTTTTCAAGGCTGGCAAGCTAAGCTGATGTTTTATTAGTAGTCAGAAATATTTTGTAAATAAAATATTTGTATATGTATACAATGTTTAACAGGGAGGCAACTGCAGTGTTGACAGAACCGGGCTAATATGATAATACTTCCTTGTACGAGCATTCTTGAACCAATTTGCATTGTTTTTTTAAGCCTACAGGGCATACACCCATTAATGCATAATTATAATTACAAAAATCTAGCTTTGAGATCACGAATTAGATTTTCTGGATAACACACAGAGACATTTTTAGGATGAAAAATATTATTTTTCAAATGACAGGCTGGTAGCAAATAACTCACCCAGTTTTAGCTAATGTCATAATTTCAATTTGATGCCCAATGCAAATGATAACTGTTAAGATAACTACCAATAATAACCATATAAGCATCCAACCATTTGAAGTGCATACAGCATTTTTGTAATCTGCTGTTGACTAATGATAATAACAATTGACAGCCATTCTAACATTCCATTGGCATTATTCATGTGTCAGTACATTTATAGTTGATACTATTATTTTATGTTTAGAACAATACAGTTAAAGAAGTTGTCCTAAGGGATATTTTCAGACAATGCAGTTCAGCAGTGAGCCAAGTTTAAACAATTCAATTTGATAAGTCATTTGTCTGCTTTTTTCCACCAAACAGATCGCCTCAGTCAAGTTGACCATGACAAAACCAGAACAAAGCAAAAAGTCAATTCATCTTGAATGAAACCTGCGGTAACAAAGAAGAATCATGTCATTTTGAGAGAAAGGGTCTGTATATGGAGAGTCTCTAGCAGGATTTGATATAGCATGGCTATGCCTGAAATCGACTCTGAAGCACAGCCTGCTTGTGTCAGCCATCGCACAAAGATCAATACTTGTTCAGTACAAACATACAAAATAAAAGCCTGTTCATAGGCCGGTTTCTCTGGTGCCTTGAGGATCTACATTGACAGACAAATGGAGGGCTGGGTGGGCTCCACAAGGAGGGTAATCAATGAGGCAAAGGGTTGAGATCTACTGATTTACTCCTTCTGTGGGTTGATTAGGCTTTGGGGACATTTGAAGCAAGCAGAAATCACTACAGCAGAATGCGTAATCCATATCAACATCAGCTCCGGAAAGATTTGGATGTGATTCGACTGGTGCATGTGCATAAATCACCAGGCATGCAAGCTGAAGGAATTCACCCTGGGCTGTTTGTAAATGAAGCTGAATTAAGAGGGAACGTCTGGTAGGTGTGCAAGCCATTGTGTGTACATTTAATAACTGTAATTTGACATTTGCATAAAATCCATAATAATTCGTAATTAGGCATCACAAACCGAAAAAATTCAAACAGTCATATTTTATGGGAATTATTAGTTAATATATAATATATATAAAATCATGCAAAATCATGATAATGTTGCATTGATATATTCATAAGTAATAATTATGAATTCATATTATACAATTATAATTCTATATGTTTACAGATACATGTTTATATAGAAATATGAAATTGTAAACAGAAATTATGTAAAATAAGACTACTAAGAACATTAATAGGATAGATTGGTTGAGTGGTTGATTGATTGATTGAATGATTGACTGATTGATTAATTATTTTAAATGAAACCTAGAGAAATATATAGAGAATCTATAATCTGTAGAGAAAATTCAAAAAATATGCAAGTCGCCACAGCGGACTGAACCGTCAACTATTCCAGCATATGTTTTACGCAGCGGATGCCCTTTCAGCCACAACCAAGTACTGGAAAACACCCATACACTCTCGCATTCACACACACTCATACACTACGGCCAATTTAGTTTAATTAGTTCACCTGTACCATGTCTTTGGACTAGGGGGGGAAACCGGAAGACCTGGAAAAAACTCACGCCAATACTAGGAGAACATGCAAACTCCACACAGAAATGCCAACAGGCCCAGCCGAGACTCGAATCAGCGACCTTCTTGCTGTGAAGCGACAGAGACAGAGCCACTGTGCCGCCCTTGAATGTTTTTTTTTTTGGTTTTTTTACATCAAAACTTTTCTATATTTAAACTGTTAGTGTTTTGATGTTAATTTCCAAATCTATGTGGATTGTGATCTTAGACTCATTGAGGTAAATTTCATCAAGGTAAGTGTGAAAACCAAAGCTCTCCAGAGCAGCTAATGTTTAATCCAGCTTGTTGGCTCCACTCTCTGCTTTTAATTTGCCTCCGATGCCCTTTTGTTGACAAAGGTAAACTGATGACAGTTTAGAAAAGCCAGCACTCAGCCATGTGGAAAAGGGGGGGGGGGGGGGAGAAGTGTTGACCCTTCCTAGATTGAATTTAGCACAAGGCTGGATAGCAGCAGTTGCAGACATGATGGATTATTGTAATGACCACCTCCATGGCCTTTTTGTCATGTTTAAATGGCAATAAATTTAAGCAGAAAGCACAAACCACGTGTTGGATGTGTAAGTAAAATGTACTTCATCAACCATGCGCATATTAAAGCATAGACATAATGGGTGCGCTTATGTTTAATCTCTATTAATATTTATTATTCAGTGCCATTTCTCATGTTGAGTGAAAAAATGTTAGAAAAATGAAAACTGTACAGTTGTCATTTCTACCTAACCTGACTAATCTAAAAGCAGTCAGGTTGATTCAGTCCAGTTTAAAAATACATTTAGTTCAAACAAAAACAATTCATTCCTCCGGGTGCTCCGGTTTCCCCCACAAGTCCAAAGACATGCGGTATAGGTGAATTGGGTAAGCTAAATTGTAAAGTGTTAAATTGTAGTGTATGTGTGTGAATTAGTGTGTATGGATGTTTCCCAGTGATGGGTTGCGGCTGGAAGGGCATCCGCTGCGTAAACCATATGCTGGATAAGTTGGTGGTTCATTCCGCTGTGGTGACCCCAGATTAATAATAAAGGGACTAAGTCAAAAAGAAAATGAATGAATGAAAATCAATTCATTTAGATCATAGCAAATAATGTTCAATTCAATTCAAGTTTATTTATATAGCGCTTTTTACTATGTAGATTGAGTCAAAGCAGCTTAACATGTTCTAGTAAAGTCCAGATTTCAGAGTTGAAGTTCAGTTTAGTTCAGTTCAGTTCAGTGTGGTTTAAATTTCACTGCTGAAAGTTCAAACACTGAAGAGCAAATCCACCGAAGCGCAGCTCCACAAGTCCCGATCTGAGCAAGCCAGTGGCAACAGTGGCGAGGAAAAAAAAAAACTTCACCAATTGACAAAGTAAAGGGAAAAAAAAAACCTAGAGAGAAACCAGGCTCTGTTGGACATGATCAATATTCTTCTGGCCAAACTTCCTGTGTGAAGCTGCAGTCTAGGCGCTGGAGGCTGGAGAAGCTGGACGCCCATCGTGGAAAAGCTGCAGGTGTGGTAGGGCACTGGCAGTAGGTCAGGCTGGCCCACAGAATCAATGCGTGGACTCGTTTGTCACAGTGGCCTTTTAGGAATCAGTCTCATGCACTCCATTCCTCCATGACCACCACAGCATCAGCTTGGGATACAGCCTGGTCAAGGATACCTTGGGATCATCTCTTCACGGGTCTTGTGATGTTCTATGGGCTACCTCACATAACAGTCTCTCTACTGTGTATGACACAGAATTAAATTAAATGGATTAAATGTAATAATGTTGTAAATGATGTTCAATTTCTTGCACAAACTGTTTATTTTGCTTTTTAAAGATCTCAAAGTATTATTAGGGGCCACTAATATTAATTCTGTTTTAACTGCATATGTTTCTTTCACTCTCAAAGTGCAAGTAGCTATTAAACGGGGCATATGATGAAAATCTTCCAAATGTAAATGTTAAAATTGGGTCCTCAGTCCAACTGTCAACACAGAAGTGAAAAGTGTGTAAAAACACAGAAAACGTGAAAAATAACAACCTAGTAAGTTTAAGTTGCTAACTGACTATAGCAGCTGGAGATTCACAATGTTTATCCTAGAAATACAAAATATGACAAATGTTCTGTTATTGAAATTATATTGAAAACCAAATGTTGGAAAAACTTCTAAAATCCAAGCCACTGAGGAAATTGTATTGAACTTCTATTTGTTCTATATTAAACTGACTTAAAACAGTGTATATAACTTACATTTTTTTATTTAATTTAATAAATTATAATTAACAAAAACACATGTTGCCATGACATATTAATCAAATCATTTTTTAGTGTGTTACACATTTTGGTAATTATAAATAAGTATTATGCCAGACTACTTCATAGATGACTTTGCATCCATAACATGTACGTTGCTTCATATTTAGAAAGTTTTTCTAATTGTCCTTATGGTTACGTGTGACTAAAATGATCATCGTCACTAACTGGATTAATTCTGAAAACCCCCACCATCGGAACTATTCATAAACACATTTATTATGCACTTTAGTCAGTTGACACACTTTTGTACATTTTCTTTTAAGAAAAGATAATTAGACTAATAGCGAAAGGTTTATTGAAAGCAGTATCATACTAGCTGACCAGTTTACCCAACTTCTTAACATAACAAATTTACATAACATACATAAATTTAGCCACTCAGAATCCTCCTGATGCAGTCTAGAAGTTGTGACCGCATCCTCTCAATCATTATCCAACTACAATTTAAAAAGGGTGTAAATCATGACTGGTACTTTCTGGTATTTTGGCTGTGTGAGATAAATGTGTGTTCTAAACAGGATATAATCACCCTCAGCAAGGCACATCGGAATGCAAACTACCTTGGCTGCCATATTGAAGGGTCGTTCCAAACCAAAGTGCTCAAAACTGGCCACTTCGAAGGAACTTTCAGAATGAAGGATTTCGAGGGATACAACTGATCGACACTTTGGGCCCCATGATGCTTTGTGAAGGGAAGTTGTTTGGTGTTGCATGTGCTCAATTCGGAAGGGTCCATTCCACTCCGGAGGGTAAACACTTCAAAGGAATTAGGGCATTGGGATGAGCCCTTCCGAATGGAATGCAGTGTCAGTTGTTTTGTTATTACATGGTTGTACAGTGAAGTGAAAAGTGTGTAAAAGCTCCGCCCTCTCATTTGCATTTAAAGGGACACACACAAAACTACATTAATATATTTTTACTTTTACAATTTAATTTATCTATTCATCAGTATCAGCATTATTATTATTATTAATATTATTATATACAGGGACAAATTTGACAAACTATAATAAATTATCTGTTAGGTATTTTGATTGAAATTAACAGACAATTTTTTATATCCTATCTAGCATAAATTTTTATCTTATGAAAAGGGATATAATGTCACCTTTATATTAAGTTTCATGAATCACAAAGGACCACAGTTTTAGTTCACATCTTCTTTAATTGTCTATCAAAGATTTTTTTTTAAAGTCTCATCTTTGATGAGGTGAGTAAACTAACAGTAAACCTTCATTTTTGGATGTACTTTGCCTTTAAAAGTGTGTAAATGCTCAGAGTGAGCTTCAGTTTTTTCTTTAGCGCAGTGTTTGCTGAGGGCTGAATCTTCATGCGCTGAGCGTTGTGGATGAGGAGCTGATAGCGAGCGTCTGTGTGTGAGAAGCACTGCATTTGCTGTCGTTTAAGAATCTGCTGGTCGATACGTTTGGGAGTGCAGAGGTATGAGTCTGTGCTGCTCTTATCTGCTGCCCTCCTCCTTCTTAACACCGGTGATTGAGTGCTGGATATTAGACTCTCAGGCCACACACACACACATATATATTACCCAGCTTGAGAATGATGGCCAGTTCCCACATAAGTCATGAGAAACTAGGAAGAGAAAGAGGGAAAATGTGGCCTTGATATGACCACATTCTTGACACTCCTTATATATTACCACATATATGAGTAATATTACATTATTTAGACTGCAGAGCAAACAGAAGAAAACATATATGTAGGTCTACTGTACATACACACGGACACTATAAATCAAATGTCACATCTAAAAATATTTATATAATTTATTAATCAATAAATATTCTTTATTGTTTAATTAGCAAATGTAAAAAAAACCACAATGTTATATTTATATTGTTGGCCAATTTTAAGGAATATAGAGTATTTTTTATTTGTCAATTATTCATTCATTCATTTTCATTTCGGCTTAGTCCCTTTATTAATCTGGGGTCGCCACAGCGGAATGAACCGCCAACTTATCCAGCATATGTTTTACGCAGCGGATGCCCTTCCAGCTGCAACCCATCTCTGAGAAACATCCACACACACCCATTCACACTCATGCTCTACGGACAATTTAGGTTACCCAATTCACCTATAGCGCATGTCTTTGGACTTGTGGGGGAAACCGGAGCACCCGGAGGAAACCCACGCCAACACAGGGAGAACATGCAAACTCCACACAGAAACCATTTATCAATTAACACTTTTAATTTAATTATCGCATTAAATCTAAAAATCTATTAATACAAAGATGTCGTTTATATTTTTGGTTCATTTCAGATTATTATATATTTATCTTAGAGAAAATATGTGATGTATTTATAATTTAATTCTCATTTTTTAATTACAAAAATTTTTGGCCAATTTTTAAATTGTAAAGAATTACGTATAATATATATAATATATAATACAATAGATTACATAATTTCTTTAAGATTCATGTAAAATGTAATTTTTAAAAGTATAAAATGTGATTTTATTTTTGACATCTTTATTATGTCTGAATAGTTTGTATATAAAAAAATATTTTAGGATTTTATTTAATTTAAGGAAATGTTTAGTTAATTCGGGATATTAAGTAAAAGTTTCCTATAATTTAATTTTAGTTGTTTTTGTTTAACTAAAGTCAAACTAAGTTAGCTTTAGCCATATATATCTGAAAGAACCTATCTGAAAGAAACTATGTATCAACTATATATATCTGAAAGAAAGTAGTTTTATATTTTGTATTTATTAAATTTTAGCTTTTAAAAATATATATATATTTTAAGGAACAAAAATATTTCAATTTTATGGTTTTTAGTTTTTGGATTCACTGACAATATAGATAAAAATAAGTGTAAAATAAAATGAGTTACTGTAATGGAGTAAAACAGTAATTAAATACAGATACAACAAAGTTTAAAGCTTTGCATGGTCTAAAAGCAGGATGACAGGGAACTGGAACAAAAGAGACAAGTTCATCTATTTGGTGATGGACAGAGTGCCCAGGCCGGGGCAAACAGTCTATAACAGCATGTAAATGAAGTAGCCTGTGCCAACACACCAGCGCTGTCTCTTTATCATGAATAAATATTGGTGGTTCTCACCATCCAAAACCTTGTGCAACAGCACATTCCACACACCCTGCCGTTCACTGCAGCACTTTATAAAAACCCTGCCATCGCTTTATCAGAGAGCAGCTCAGGTGGTAAACACGCCGTCATTAACCTCTGACCCTGCTGAATATAGGTCAGCTGAAATCACCTGGACCAGCTGGGAATGGGATATGAAGATGTTTCAGTCATCTTAGAAAAAATTATTTATGCATGCATTCATTTATTCACAGACATAAATATTTAGTACTAATATCAGTGACAGTTCATCCCAAAATTGAATGATTATTATTAAATTATCATTAACTCACCCTTTACTTGCTCTAAACCTGTTTGACTTTCTTTCTCCTGTTGAACACAAAAATATATATTTTGAAGAAACTAGAAACATGTAACAATTGACTTCCAAATATTTGTTTTTCCTACTATGGAAGTCAATGGTTACATGCTTTCAGCTTTCATTAAATTATCCCTTTAGGTTTTTTAAGATATTACTATTTTTAATAAAGCAATGACACATTAAATTCATAAAAAGTGACATTCGTAAAGCAGGAAACATTTACTTTGAGACATTAAGCAAGACAACTAGGTTAGTTGTCTTTATTTCTTAATAACGAAATAGTGAATAGTTTTTATTTTTCAAATACGTTTTCATTATCTTTTTATTAGGTTGACTTATAGGTCACCCAAATATGTCAATTCTGTCTTGATTTATTTATCTTTCACTTATTACAAACTTGTTTGAGTCTCTTTCCGTTCAACATAAGGGAAGATATACTGAAGAATGTTGAGGACAAAACAACAGCCATTGACTTCCATCATATTTTTTGGATGTCAATGGCTGTTGTTTTTTCCAACATTCTTCAGTATATCTTGTTTTGTCTTCAACAGAAGAAATAAATTCATATAGGTTTATAACCATTTTGGTGTGAGTAAATGGTGAGGAAAGATTTTATTTTTGAGTGAACTACCCCTTTAAAACAACAAGTTGAACTGCTTACTAAACATATTAATTCTTTACTGTGACGTTAAAGAGTTAGTACAACCTAAAAAGGTTGATCACTAAAGAAGATATTTTGAAGAAATCTGAAAACCTGCAACCATTGATTTCTATAGTAGGAACAAAAAATAATATGAAAGTCGTTGGTTACAGGTTTCCAGCTTTCCTCAAAATATTTTCTTTTATATCCAACAGAAGAAATAGGGTTAAAGGCATAATTCACCTAAAATTTAAATTCATTTCTGTCATCATTTACTCACCCTTTACTTGTTCCAAACCTTTATGAGTCTACTTCTTCATCTGAACACAAATGAACATATTTTTAAAAACGTTGAAAAACTGTAACTATTGACTTCCATATATTTGTTTTTCCTACTATGAAGATCAATGGTTACAGGTTTTCAGCATTCTTAAAAATATTTTCTTGTGTGTTCAACTGCATAAAGAAATTCATAAAGGTTTGGAACAAGTGGATTGTGTGTAAATAGTGTGTAAAATTTTCAGCTTTCTTTGAAATATCTTCTTTTGTGTTCAACAGAAGAAACAAAAAGGTTTTAAACCACTTGAGGGTGAGAAAATGAGGACAGAATTTTCATTTTGAATAAACTATGCCTTTAATCTAAAACAAAAATATCAAACATTTATTTCGCCAACTAGCTGAAATAAAACTTTTTACATAGCCTGTATTAGCTGGTGGTTTTAATAAAGCCTACTACTACTAATATTACTACTATTATTATTATTATTATTATTATTATTATCATTATTATTATTATTAATAATAATAATAATAATAATAATAATAATAATAATAATAATAATACTAGCCTACTACTACTACTAATGATAATACATTTTATGCTTTAAGTTTTAACAATAACAACAATGTTTGATGTCCATTTTAACACTTAAGACAACCCCAAACGTGAAGTTAAAAGTCAAACTGAAAAGAATGTATCCAACTGTTGGTTTAGTCCATATTTGACCAAAATTGATTTTAAACACCCCAGCATGTATTTTAGTGCTGGGCTTGAGCTGAAGCGGCAAAATGAGGTGCAGTCGCGGGTCTGCAATTACAGGGCGCCGCGTCTCCTTCACGCGCTGTCGGCAGGAATGGCTGGAATAAACTTCACTCTCCAGTCCCCGGGCCCGTTTAAACAGCAGATGAAAAGGTGGAGGGACAGGCAATACATGTTAGCCCTCTTTCCTGGCAGCTGATAAACAAAACGCCGAATATCCAGTGCATTTTCAGACAGCCGCGTTTTTCACCTGTCACTCCGCATAAAGAGACAAGCCGCCATTTTCAATTTCTTTATTGCTGTCATTCACAAAAGAGTTTGTATTTATCATCCATCTCTCTCTCTCTCTCTCTCTCTCTCTCTCTCTGTCTGTGTGTGTGCGTGTGGTGTCTCTGATGGCACAAGATTAATTCCAGTCAGCTGCTGAAAATAATTATTGCATTATGGGAACAGTGATCATTATTTAGAACATGATTAAATACGTCTGCGTCTATTGACTCGAGGCCCTGTGATTTATGTATTTATTTAGTCAATAGTCTAATGTAAATGATGTAATTAATTATAGGGTCGTCGGTGAGAGGGGTGTGACAGATGTGAGAGGAGGTTTGGGATTTCCTCGACCCCCATGTCTATTTCTTTATCCGTTCCGTTATATATGCTCGACATCTCGCTCTCTTCTTTTCACCGTTGCCATATTACAGCTGATATACTTGTGACAATACACTTACTCCTCATTCATTCTTCAAACTGAGATGAGGAGAGGCGCAGTTCGGCTCCCCGAGCGGAGAACCCGGGCTGGGTGTCAGAAGGGACATGTTCTCATTTGCAGCTGCAGAGGAAAAATTAATGTTTTTCAAATGAAGCTGGATGAGCGTGAGTGGATCGGGCTCTTTCCAGAGACTTTTTTTCCCTCTATTTCTCTGTTGTTTAGAGAGGTGTGTGTTCTTGAAAGATGTCAACACACACATTTATAGGTGGAGCTGAACTAAAGGAAATGTAATGTTTTTGTGGTGTAAATCCGTTCTAAACACAACAGCAAAAATCATAAATATTAAATAGGCTACATAAAAATAAATTTATTTTTTTTATAGTTATTATTTACAATACACTTTTATTTGATAATAGTGCTACTTTTTTGTTATCAGAATTTGTTAGTATATTAATTCCCTTTTTGTAAAATAATTATTTAAAAAAGAAAATACAAAAAATAACATTAATAAAAAACAACATTAATAAAAAATTAACATTGTTGTGAAAATAACATTAAATAAAATGTAAGATTTTAAAGTAAAAAAACAAAACTATTCCCTTGTAAAATGTACTCCAACAATCTTTATATTTTAACTTCAAAATATGTCAGTTATTTGTTATCTATTTTTCTTAAAACAGTAGCAATAATTTATCACTATGTTTTATTTGTTATATTTTTAATGTTTTTAGCAAACATTTAGCGTACACACATTTAAATGTGAAATATTTAATATGTACTCATAACTTCTTGTTTAACATACAGTATATTGCTTGCTTAATTAACAACTTCAACTATATACTGCATGCATATAAAGTTATTTACTTTTATACAATTCTATTTTACTGAAAACTTTAAAACTAATCAAAATTGGTGTAGGATTTAATTTTAAACTACATATAAAAATATTAATCATTTCTAATAAGGACATTATGCAATAAATGCATTTAAAATTACAATTAAAGCATAAAGCAACTTTATTTTAAAATAGTAATGAATTTTAAAAGGCACCCTTTTCACAGAATGGCCCAGAAGGACGACAGCTTTGTTTGCTCCCGCTGAAGCACATCTTTCTCCTCTGCACATCTCCCAGTGGAGCAGCTTCATGACTGTCTCTCTCCCAGAAGGATCATTCGGTCAGCCGTCAGTCTCACCGGGACACTGGGGGTCACGCAGTGTCCCTTGTCATGCCCGAGTGAAGTGATTTCCATTTTAATGTCACACTTCTAATCTCTCAAAGATGCAATGTACAAGGTACAAAGGCTTTAAGTGGTCTTCATATATCACTCATTCCCTTCGCTCTCACTCAGGTAATCATCACGATTGCTCTCCATATCTCAATATCTGCCATTCGAGGTGCAATAAGAGTCCTGCCCGGCCATGGCTTACAGACTGAAATTTGCAGGACATCATCCAGTCCCCCCCCCCCCCCCCGGCACACGTGTTTCTAGCCGCAGGGGAACCCAAAGAAGTGAACCCCATCCATTTAGCCGTGTCAATATTCGGCTCATTTGGGATTCCTTTAATGGATCCATATCCTGCTAAGATGTTATTCACTGACCCTAATGATAATGACACTCTGACTGCAATAATCATAAAATCTTTGGCAATAAAAACTCACATAATTATGCATTTTAAATGGGCATTTCACACTTGAAATAGGGTCATTTAAAGTGGCTAAATGCAGTCCTGGGATATCTAACTTCACGTTTTGCATTGTTCATGACTTACTTGGGATTAACTATTAAACCTGGGTATTTATACATTGATGATTCAGACCAGCATGATGTCAGTGTTACAAATGAACAAATTATTGGACAAATGCAACAAAGTTTAAATTAAAAGGCTCTAAAGTTGTGCATTATATAAGCAAATTGCACTGAACAATTCATTCATGAACAAAACTCGTCTGGATGCATCTGTTTCTGAGTCAGCAGCTCACTGATTCAAATGATCTGGTCAAAGTGAATCTCCAGTTAACAGCTTACTGATTCAAATGATCAGTTCAGAACGAGCATCCAGTTATCGCCTTACTGATTCAGATTATCCAGTCTGATTCAAATGGTCTAGTCTCCATTTAAGGATTCACTAATTCAATTAAGATACAATCTGCAGGGGGAATCCCCAGTTAATGATTTTCTTATTCAATTGATCTGGTCAGAGCAATTCTGCATCTAAAATCCGAACTACTTGAGTAGGTTCTACATTTGAATACAGTGCCAAACGGAAATAGAATTTAGACATTCGCTAGGATGTCAAAATTACATGACCTACCCACATTATTTGTGTCACTTCACTCCCATTCATTCTCTCGCATGGCCTCATGGGATACTATACTGTCTATTGGATGCTCACTTCAGAATCTCACCAGTTATAGTAGGTCATCCGGGTACTTTTCGCCTGTTTTTTGAATACTATGGATTTGGACATACTACTCTGATCGCATACTGTTTTTCACATACTATAAAGTAGTGAAGTATGTGATTTCAGACACACCTGAAATCTCCAGTTAATCACTTACTGATTCAAATCATCTGGTCAGAGGGAATCTCAATGATCCACGATTCAAATGATCCAGCCAGAGCAAGTCTCCCGTTTAACGATTTGCTGATTCAACTGATCAGGTCAGAGCCTCCAAAGTCTCCAGTTTACAATCCTTTGAATTCACAGATCTGACCATTAGCTACATTCTTACACTGCATAATGTATTCACACTTCGCTAGTTTGGCACCCAGCACCCAGTCAAAACTGCAAATACTTTAATACTTCTCTGGAGCCAAGTTTCAAAATCCTGGTTTAAAGTGGTGCTAAAACTGCTTTCATTCATTCATTTTCTTTTTGGCTTAGTCCCTTTATTAATCAGGGGTCGTCACAGTGGAATGAACCGCCAACTTATCCAGCATATGTTTTATGCAGTGGATACCTTTCCAGCTGCTACCAATCACTGGAAAACACCCATACACTCATTCACACACATACACTATGAACAATTTAGCTTACCCAATTCACCTATAGCGCATGTCTTTGGACTTGTGGGCGAAACCGGAGCACCCGGAGGAAAGCCACGCCAACATGGGGAGAACATGCAAACTCCACACAGAAATGCCAACTGACTCAGCCGATGCTCAAACCAGCGACCTTCTTGCTGTGAGGTGACAGCGATACCCACTGCGCCGCCTAAAACTGCTTTGTGTGAAATATTACTTTTATCCAGGGATGAAAACGGTGATAACAGGACAATAAAAAAACTAAAGAAAACATTTAAATGTTATGGCACCAGATGGTTAATTTAGACGTCACCAATGTTGCCATTCTTCCCCGTGAACCCTGAATTCACCGCTGTGCGTTCATAAACAATGAATAAAGCCCGTTAAACCAAAACATGCACCTTCATGCATTTTCCCAGACGATATCAAAAAGCAATCTAAGATTATATGCAGAGTATATGTTTGCAGTAAAGCCAGCGTAGTAGAAAAGCAGCACAAGCCCATCTGGAGTCTGATCAAGCTGTGTGGCTGTACACACAGTGTCCGGGTGACTGCTCATCTGGCACACGGCGCACCATCATTTTTCCCTGTCACGGACGGAGGAGAGGGGGGCAAGAATTTGCGGAGGAACCCCACCGTGGAATGTTTATATTTCATAAACAAAATGATGTTTTCACCATTGGCTGGGACGGGTGGTTCCAGTTGCTGAATTTCTCCTATGCCTGACGCAGATTATTAATGCGCTCGAGTAACTGTTAATTTCACTTTGGGGGAATGATTTATGGGCAGGCTAAGAAGAGAGGCATAATCTAATTGAGATCAGAATAGCTGTTTCTCCTGTAGTCACGGCAGTCCCATCCAGATGGGGCACTATGATTAATGCCTAATGAGCAAATAATCCATGAAATTAATATAAAACCATTTTTTAAACAACATGGCTCACTTTAGGAGGGCATAAATAAATAAATTGAGACGGAAGCGTTGCTCGCTTGCTTTCTTTGTGTGTGAATGCTTGTAATCAAAGCGGGGAAAAGGTTCTCATTCGGTTAAAAGATTGGATTGTTTGCTCGCCCGGTTTACAGGCAAGAAAAGTGAGATTTGATGGTAGGGCGGACCCAAAATGCGACGGCTGGAACAATTACATACGCGTTTAATAAATATCAAAATGCCAAACATTATCACAGCCAAGTAGAAAATAATCAAAACAAAATTACTGGTGGTGAAACAAATTATTTTGTGTGAATGTCTGGCTGTGTGTGAACTCAAAAAGACAATTGTATCAGAGTTTTAACTGGAAAATGAATCCAATTACATTAGGCACCTTAACAGAGGTTTCAGATTAAAATATGGACAATGATATGCAATGAAAGTGCACGGATGAAAGTTAAAATGCTGAAAACATTCTGCAAAATTAAACTTGAGACCAACCGTGACGCACTTTCGAAGATTTGTGTTTAACGAAAAGGGGATTTTAATGAAGGAACGTATCCTGCATCAGAAATCTCTGACACTTGTGTCAGAAAGATCCATATTAATAAATGCTGACACCTTTCTTAGCCATTGTCCGTATTGATTTTTCATGATGGTTTCATCGGTGAGTACTATAACATACTTTAGCAGTACCTTTAGCTTGACCAAAAATCATTGAAAGTCCTTTTTTAATGCTTCATTACTGAAATGGGCTGCTCACATCATTCAGCCGAGTTGCTAATGAGGTGAAGTGTGAATTTAGGTCGACAAAAAAGGACCTCATGCAATTACGTCAAGATATTTATTTGCCTAACAGCAGTTTAACCCATGCTGGCCGGTACTGTTTACACTTCTTATGCAGTTTTTCCCCATTTATACAGCTGGATTTGTTGCTTTTTAGGATGGTGAAGTGTGAGTTTTCCAAAATGATCATACATTTCATTTTGTGGTGCAGTTGAATCAGAATCAGAATCAGAAAGGGCTTTCAGTCTCTTGGTGTCATTTAGCTACCAGAAATGAATAAACTAAGTTTTTTTTTGCAATTAATTAATGCAAATTAAAAAGCACTATTTGTGCAAAATTACATGAAATTAATTAAATTTGTTAAATTCAAATCATAATTTAATACTACAACTTAAACAATAAAACAACAATGAAAAAAATCCCATTTTATGTTATTAATAGTATATTCATAACATTACCCACCCGTCCAAGCTGTCATCAGTCTGAAACTCCATATCCTTTTATTCAGGTGCACAGCATACAAAGACTTCAATTCACTTTGAGAGCAGACCTGCACTTTCCACTCCATAAACACCTATAAGGATTAGATTGGACACACTTTAACTCATTGGCTGTAAATTGGTGAGACTTTGAGGTCACCAGACTTTACTGAGCTATTATAACGTGCCAGTGGGTGACCTCTTCAAGAAACATACATACAACAAGACAACTAACCTATTGCATTGTTGTGGACAAGGAACTACTGTCCATTGATATTTCAGGGAAAAAAAATGAATTATTAAAACACTTTATCACTTTCAGGGTCAAATATATTGAGCTTTCCAGCATGTGTGTGGGTGGAAGAGGAGATTGATTGTGTTCTTCACAGCGGTTTTACATTTCTGCATGTTCTTAAGTGTGTTCAGTCTCTTATTGGTAGCTCAAAGCATTCTGTCACATAAAATCCCATAACAACACTGGCTCAGCAATTCTGGTAAACCTGCTGAAAGTTTGTACAGTGTCATACTGCTAATATTGTAATATATAGATATAAATAAAGCTATATAAATATAATCAGTCACACTTTACAATAAGATTTCATTAGTTAATCTATTTACTAACATGAACTAATAAATGTACAGCATTTATTAATCATACTTCAACCTTTACTAATGCATTATTAAAATCCAAATTCATGATTCTTAACATTAATGCACTGAGTAAACATGAACTTACTATGAACAACTCTATTTTCATTACCTAACGTTAACTAACATGAACAAATACTGTAATAATTGTATTGTTCATTGTTTGTTCATGTTCGTAAATGCATTAACTAACATTAACCGGTACAATCTTATTGTAAAGTGTTACCAGATAATCTGCTGTTTCAATTAATTGTCTATTGTTAAAAGAAAATAAAGGAACAGTTACACAGGTTTTGATCTGATTTTGTTTCCATGCTTCACAAGATTTTACAGAAGAATCTATATTTTGTAGTGGCTTCATTTACCCCGCTGAGCAAGTCTTTTGTTGTTCAACATTGAATTTTTTTCCCCACTGTGTTTTAGCTAATGTTAACCTCGTTACTGATCTCCAAATCTCTCCAGTACATCAGCATTGCTCTCCTCGCTCTCCTCATAGCAGCTTCTGGAATTAAGTTGAGAGCTATAAACTCGACTGCCATAAAAGAAGTAAAACAAATAAAAGCTGATTTCCAAGAAAATAAAGTAAATGCACATACGGAATGTACTTGACAAGATTGATCTGCAGGCTTGTGAAAGTTTTTTATTTTGGTGTGCACCTATACTGGCCGTATGGAAAAATTCACTTTTCATATTCATTTCTAGATATATTGAAGTATTTAAGAAGACTTGTTAATTACATTAAATTTTATTATATGCAGCAGCCCTATATAATATAATATAATATAATATAATATAATATAACATAATATAATATAATAAATTATAATATAATATAGGCAGCACGGTGGCACAGTGGGTAGCACAATAGCCTCACTGCAAGAAGGTCGCTGGTTCGAGCCTCGGCTGGGTCAGTTAGCGTTTCTGTGTGAAGTTTGCATGTTCTCCCCGTGTTTGCGTGGGTTTCCTCCGGGTGCTCCGGTTTCCCCCACAAGTCCAAAGACATGCACTGTAGGTTAATTGGGTAAGCTAAATTGTCCATAGTGTATGAGTGTGAATGGGTATGTATGGTTGTTTCCCAGAGATGGGTTGCAGCTGGAAGGGCATCCGATGAGTAAAAACATATGCTGGATAAGTTGACAGTTCATTCCGCTGTGGCCACCCCAGATTAATAAAAGGGACTAAGCCGAAAAGAAAATGAATGAATGAATGAATGAATAATATAATCTAATATAATCTAATATAATATGATATAATATAATATAATGTCATTATTATATATTTCCCTGTAGTCAGGTCTTGTCTACTTGGGTGGGGAGTGAATGAGGGTTCTTTTAACAGCCTGGGCTGCTGTGAGACAAATTGCTACAAATTGTGAATTTTCCATTTTAGAGGATTACAAAGAGGCCCCATTGAGGCGCTTTCCACAGCACACACACTGGAGCAGCAGGACACCGGAGCAAAGCTTCATCAACAATGAAGCAGAGGGAATTATCTGAGTGACAGCCGGCGTCTTTTCAGCAGGAGATCTCAGGAAAACTCACAAGACGCTGATTCTCCTTCAGGAATCTTGTTGCAACTTTGCTACTTTAAAAAATATACTTGTGACTAATTTAAAATAGATGTAATAAATCAAAGTATAAATCCAAAGCATTTTAAATATTAGGGTGGATTATAGTCATATATTTGAGTAAAACATAATTTTGTTTTAATCTGTAAACTACTGATAAAAACAGGGACGGTTCTAGACCATTTTAAGGGGGTTATAGCCCCCCCTGACTGTCATTTCCAGGCCCCTAAAATCATTAACTAAACTATCAAAATTTATTTAAAAAAAAATGATAATTAAAAACAAATGCAAATGAAATGAAAATAGCAATCTTGCACAGAATAGTTCCAACCCTAATTAAACACATCTGATCAAACTAATTGAGTGCTTTAGGCTTGTTTGATACCTACCACCTACCACCGATAGGTGTTTTAAAGCATGGCTGGAACCAAACTCTGCAGGGCTGCGGCCCTCCAGGAATTGAGTTTGACACCCCTGTAGTAAAGGGTCGAGATTTGTATTTGTTTAGTCTTTTTACAAGTTTTTACAAGTAACAAACAATTGATTAAAAGTACTGAGTTAACAGTTTATAGATTATATCTAAAGACTGATGTTTGAGGAAAAAGATAAAAGTTATAATTATTATTATTATTAAAAAGCCCCCTAGAATGAAATCCTAATGACCCCTGGATACAAATGTCATGTCATTTAGAGGAATAAAATCCTTTTTAAAAAGGTGCCATGTTTTCACACGTTCATATTCATTTTTAGATAACACAATACCAGTTTCAGCTTCAAAAGACTTCAGAAGTAGAAAAAAAGAAATCACTATTTGATGGATTACCACTGATTTTTAAATCACAATGAATGAAAACAGACCCAGAACAATTTTCTTTACCATGTCTCCTTCCCTTATTAAACAAAAATATGATCTATACCAACTATTTTCTTGAGGCAGTTGTAATTGTTTTCAAGTTATTCAAGCAATGATTTGATACAGGCTTTTTATAAGCTTAAGCTTGGAGCACTTGTGTTTTGAAAGTTTCCCTTGAGCTTACCCAATGAGCACAGAAAGAATATTTAATTAACACCACAGTTGAACAATCTACATTTAATCGTTTTGTTTTTAAAACATTTTAAATGTAACATTTACATGTAATCAACATTTGAAGTAGCTTCAGTTCAGTTTTGATGGCAGGTTTTGGTCCAGTTCAAATGTTGTTTATGGAAAAATTAGGGGCTATGTAGTTTGGGATTGTATTTTCCCTTAATAATAAAAACCTTCATTTCAGAACTTCATGATGTGTTAACTTGTGTTATCTTTGACTATATTTAAATTAGTTTGATGATCTGAAACATTAAAGTGTGACAAACATGCAACAAAATAAAAAATCAGTAAGGGGTAAGTGCAAAAAAAACTAATCAGTAAAGGCAAAACACTTTTTTTCCATTCACACCACTGTGTGTGTGTTTCAGTTGCACTTTCATGTGGTTTTTCAGCTGTGGTCCAGATCTGCAATAGTAAATAAACCAATAACTCACCATGCAACTGAAATCCTGATTTACGAACTGCCTGATTTTTCAAATCTGTTTACACTTTGGTCGAGAGAAGGTTAATATTTACTCTCCCGGTTGTCCCACAGGCCTTCAAGACCTGAGAGAACAGACACAACTAGTGTTTCCTACAAGCGAGAGGTGAAAGAAAGGCGAGACCCAGGAGAGCTTGATTTATGGTCAAACTCGCACTCTTTTATGTACCTAATCCGGCCTGGGAAAGTTGGTATACATGATAGAAAGTTGTCAGTTCCACGCAGATACGGCGAGCGAAACAAGGCTCAAATTGTCTGGTTTTCTTCTTGTCAATTTGCTGGCGGGTTATAATGCTGTTTTCCCATGCTCGCCAAGGCCCTGTCGTTTGTTTAGCAATGTGGCAATTGGGTGTTAATGCCTCTTTAGTTATGTCACTCCTGTCTGTGGAGGAGCAGAAGAGACGCCTCTGCTTTTCCTCTCTCAATCATGCACTGTTTCTGAGGGGGGAAATGAAGACAAGGGGGTCAGAAAGCGTCAGCGCAGGAATCTAATGCTCTTTACACTGTGACTGTGAAGAATCTGACAGATCCCATGCGGCAGCTGCCCTCTACACCTTTTAAATGGCTTGCACATAAGGATGCTTAGTTTACACTCCCACATGAAAAAATACTACAGCATTTTAAAGTAAAAACTATTTTGTTTTTTGAACTATAATATAGTAACACGTATTATATTGTGTATTATATAGTATTTATAACACTTTGTTAATAAATGCTGCAGCACACCGTTTTATTAACTATAGAAAACTAATAAACTGTAATAAATACTGTGGTATACTTTAGTTTTTGCTACAATAACCTGTGGTGTATTGCAGTGTATAATATACCCTATAGTTGTGGAAAACTACAGTATTGTTATACATTTATATTACTAGTTGTGTTACCACAGCAAATATAGAATTACCACAACTTTTCAGTATTTTTTCATGTGGGCTGAGGACAAAGTTGTGTAATTTGCTAGTAAATGTACCACTGTTACAATAATCTAATGACTATAGAATAAATATCGTTGCATTGTGTTACAATAAAATGAAATGTTTTTTATTGCCCTTGATGGATGTTAAAGAAACTTAAAGAATTCTACAAAAGGTTCTTTAAAGTGGGAAAAGATTATTTCGATTCTTAAAATGTTCCTCAGACTAAGAAACAAATGGTTCTTTCAAGAACCATTGACTCAAAGATTCTTTGGGGAACCAAAACAATTCTTCTGTATGACTGTAAAAACCATTGTCATTGACATCCATAGTATTTTTTATTCCTAATACGGATGTCAATGGCTGCTTTTTTGCAACATTCCTCAGAATATCTTGTTTTGTGCTCAACAGAGGAAAGAAATGCATGAAAGTATAGAACCACTTATGTATGAGTAAATGCTGAAGATTGAAAAAAAAAAATTGTATGAACTATCCCTTTAATAATAATAACAATAATATAATAAAGGTAATTTTCTCTAAAAAATAAACCTGGCAGCAGTTGTGTTTACAGGAGCGAGAACAAAACTACACTGACATGTTTTTGTAGAACATAAATATCAGCTGTACAATACAATACAAAAGAAGTGGCAGTTTGTGTTTTCAATGCAATCTCACTGCAATCTGTAACTTGTTGTTTTAGTGGCTAATTCATATTAATTTGTATATTCTCATAAGTACATTTTAGCTAAGACGTAGAATTAGCATGGACGGAGGGGACGTGTCCCCGCCAACATCCAACGATTATTGAAATGTCCCCACCAATAATTAAAATCGCCTCCAATATTAAATAATGCTCTGTCAACTCTGTCATTAATGTATATGTACAGAAAGGGTTAGGAGGGAAGGGGGGTTCAATTGAGTCCCCACCAAAATCAAAAGCAAATCTACGACCTTGCGTTTTAGTATGATTTGCTCATCCCTCAATGAGGAGTAGGGTTAGGAGTGGGGTTTGGAGGCGTGCTTCCTTTTAAAAATAGTATATTGTCATACAAATGACAATGTATGAACTTGTATCATCTGAAATGTGCTTAATTTGTACATTAAATAGTCACGTTTCCAGTTGAGATCAAGCTAGTGTTTTAAGTTTTGGTGATTTACTTGTAAATTAGATGAAATTATACTATCAACAAGTAGGTGTGTGCTTTTGCGATCAATGAGGATTTTTTTCACTGACGGTTATTCATGCACAGCATTCCTACCTTTTTTTACCAAACTCATACATTTCTATGTCAATTCAAACAATGCAGTAATACAGGTTTGTCATTGACAATGTTGAATTATGATACCGCTATAGATGGTGCAATTGAGAAATCAGAAAATAAGTATTCCAGAGAGCCATAAAGTCAAACCAAATAAGCATAACATTTTAAAATTCATACAAATTTAGTTCTTATTTGTCAAAAGTGAGTGCATCAATTTGAAATGCATGTTAAATATTAGAAATAATCATACTACTACAGATGAAACAGAACAATTAAAGAGAGAGAAAAAAAAAGATTGAACCATGAAGTTATATTACAAAGCCCGAGCCCCCCGAAATAAAGCACTCAAGTTCAGTTAATGTGGATGTCTACTTGTGAGCTCTAAATGATGGTGTTACAGCAACAGGAATGTTCATATATAATCTGTGTCTTTTGTTGGCTCAGAAGCTTTGACACAGGCTTTGGAGTGTAAACTTTTGACCCCTGTCCACAGTGGAGGAGCCGATGGTGTTTGAGCAGAACGTAATGGGCCTCATTTCAGATGGAATCATTTCAAGAGCAAACAGTGATTGTGATTCCTCATCCTGATTCTCCTCACACTCGCGGACGAAGGAGATCCTGGCCTCATTACAGCAACCAGTGTGACCATTCTGCCCAGAGCCAGAGGGACTTGACATTTTGCCCTCTTCCACGAGAAGAGCTCTTTAATATAGATGTCATCTGGACAATATTTTGCCATTGGTGCATTATATAACCAGTTGACGGATATACAGTACATAAATCCCTCTAGGAGTTTGCAGGACATTTTTCTAAAAGCCTAAAATTGCTTCTCTCAAAATTTGTGGCAATATTTATTGGTGTTTTGCTGTGGAAAATGTAGACAAAAGTTTGTAAAAACTGTCATTCTTTTTTGACTGCAAGAAACCATTGGGCTCTTTAATTTATATAAGGGAAACACTGAAATAAGTGTTTTCCCCTTAACCCTATAAAGAGCACCTATATATCATATCTGATACATAAACAGCTTTGAATGATCAGATTAAACAAAGCTTTGTTAATAAATCTCTTCTACTTTAGTAAACAAATACAAATTCATTAATAATAATAATAATAATAATAATAATAATAATAATAATAATAATAA
>CAIGQW010052715.1:3066458-3080848 GCA_903798125.1 Danio choprae | reverse complement strand
GCATTGAAATTATTGTCTTCACGAAATTAATTACTAGTCATCAACTATGATGCTGATGCAACCCAGAACATCACTCACCCCTGGTATCACCCACCACCAAATTCCCTATCATTCATGGCATTCAATGCCTCTAATACCTGTTTGACATCCATCAATAACATTCTTTAGCCATTGTGACTAAAACTGAATACCACTATTTAAGTGGGGGAAAGGCATTGCTTAGCAATATAGAACGCTAAAACACAAGCAGTGCAAAAAAATGGGCAGATCTGACCAGCTGGCCGATGGTATTGCAATAAACAAACAAAGAAACAAAAAAAAAACACAATTTTAGTCAATGACTGGGAGACTTGGATACTGAAAAAAAAGCTATAGCCAAATTTGACCCTGTGGTGGTTCTGTTAAAGGGTTAATTTACCCCACAATTAAATGTGGTTAATTTTACGAATGAGACCTTCATTCATTTTTGCAACACAAATTAAGTTATTTTAGATTATATCTTAGAGCTCCCTAAATCTCAATAGGCAGCAATGGTCCCGACAAGCTCAAAGTACAATAAAGGAACCAAAATCATTGTCACAATAATGTGGTTCAACTGTAATCATACGAAGCTCCTAAAACAGGAGTTTGTTTTGGCTCCTAAACACCTTTGAACTATGATTGGTCTGTGACAATTATGCAATCAGTCTGTGTTTTCTGGAACTCCACCTTTGAAGTGCTTTTGTCTCTCATATCCACAGAGGTTAGACAGGAGAACAACATTCAAAACAACAACACCAAGTTAGCCACACTGGAGGCTATGTACACTACACTAGACACCACATGATGTATTTGCACCTGTACAATCGCACGCGAAGAGATTTAATAAAACTCACTGTTAAAGTCAGCAGCACAACACACAAATATCATATTGCCTGTAGTAAAAGGGTACCCTGATCTGATACAGAAGACATTGGCAAACAAAGTAATTTTGACAGTTTTTTGGTGCATAAAAGTGTTCTTGAAGCTTCGTATGACTACAGTTGAACCACTAAAGACACTTAGAAACTTTTGAAAGAGTTTTTGGTTCCTTTTTTGGACTTTAAAGATCTCTGAACCATTGCTGTCTAGGGGGGATGAGAGAGCTCCTGGATTTTATCTAAAATATCCTAATTTGTTTTCTGAAGATAAAGGGGAAGTCTCAGGGGATTGGAATGACATTAGGATGAGTAACTAATAATGAGTGTTTGGATTTTGGTCATTTTTTTCAACCACCCTTTAAGTATAGACCCTTTAGATACAAACATGTACCTTTGGTGACAGCTTTTGCCACTTTATTTGTGCAAGTGCTCCAGGATGAAGAAGCGAGGTTTGGATGGCTCTCTTCCAGTGAGAGATCAGTGGGTTATGATTAAGAGTCTGGTGGCCGTCAGTGGTACAAGAGCAGTGATGGAGGAGGTGAGGTTTGCTCTTATTGACTGCAGATGAACACAGAAGGATCCAGAGGAGGGGTGAGAGTTTTGGAAGACACGGAGAGACTGCAGTGCTGCAGAAGCAGGGCGTTGCCTGTGAATATGAGGAGAGCGACAAATGCAAGGCCATCAACAAATGAGGCCCGGTGGAGCAAGTGAATGTAAAGAGCAGATCAGACGAAAGGGATTTAAAGAGAGAGAGAGAGAGAGAGAGAGAGAGAGAGAGGCTGCATTAACACTTCAGAGCTGCTGTGAAAAGACTGCAACTGACATCTTTAAGTCACCGATTTAATTGCTTATTGATGATTTTCGCTGACCTTTTTCACCTTTGTGGAATCGGTAACTCATTTGGATGGGACAGGGTGCATGCGTTAAAAAAAACATGAAGCAATTACAAAACGATTAGCATTTATACAAATAAATAGGGAATATGGATGAATTACACAATAAGTATAATAAATAAAAATTTATTAAATTTATAAATAATAAATTAATTAACGAAAGAAGGAAATTGCCAATTACCAAAAATATTAGAAAATAAATAAAAATGAAATGAATGAAGACTAATGATTAGTAATATAAATAAACAGATGAACAAATACATTTTTATATATCCTTATCCAATATTAAACAATAAAAAAAAAACATTATAAATATACATGTGTGTGTGTAAATTACAAACAAATTATAATGAAATAATACAAATTATTGACTTCAAAAAACTTGTGTAACAACCTTTACAATTGGAAACTGTCTAGGATGAACACTATTTCACACATTTATTGAATCTATTGAAATGATTAAATATGTATATATTTAATTTTATTGAACAATTTTGAAAATTGCATTTATAAACACGACTTTGCATTGTTCAGAAAAAATTATACAAAATTATATTAAAGAAATATTTGAGTTTAAGATTTTTTAAACGATTTGCAAGCATTGACTTACTGGTCAGTATGAAGACGTGACATCATTAAAACAATCTGGGTAAACGAAAAACAAATGTTGTTCTACAATCACCTGAAAATAATCAGTGAGAAATTATAATGACCACAATTTTTTTTAAAAACTCTCAACCAAAATGTATGATTTTCACTTCAATTACATGTCAATGCAGTATTGCTTCTTCACCATGCAGCACGGAATTGAAAAACTTGCTGCAGTTCTAGAGGCATTTTACCAGCGCAAGGGAAACAGGACGCATCGTGTATCTCAATTACTAATAGCAGCATTTAGAGTTTTGAATATTTAATGAGAAGAATCAGCAGAGTCCAGAGCCGAAGCCTGCATTCATCAGATACCGCAGGAGCCGCTCAGAGCTTTTCTTCAAGGAGCTTCAGCTGGTTTTTCAAGACTACAGCGAGTGTGAAAGGCATTCAGACGAGCAGCACAAAAGCTCATGTCTCCCCAGAGAGAAAGAGAAGGGCTCTGTGATACCGGCGTGCTTCTGATCTCAAAGCAGCGCGGAGTGAATTAAACAGCAGGCAAACTGTGTGGGATGAAAGAGAAAGAGCTCCTGCTTAGACTCTATTTATATATCGTTATGCTCCAGAACTCTGACGCTTCTCTTTGGTGATGCAATAGAGGCAAAGCAAACTGACTGAGAGGACACTGAAAACTTGCAGATAATAAACTTGCAAATAATGAAAAGAAGAACTATAATATTCTGCACTGTTCATTGGACTAAACAGTAATATTAGGGAACTCATTTGTACAGACAATCAGATGTTTTTGCATCGAAACACACAATGGTCTGTGATTCCTTTTTATGTTCATGTTGGATCATCAGATTTTGCAGAAAAGTACATGCAGACTGATAAATTACCTGTTTAATTTCTTTCACTTTTCATAACACATTATTGATGATAGAATTATATAAAATAGAGTGTTTTAAATTATAGTCAAAATACAGCTCAATAGCAATCTAAAGCAATTCATTTTTAAGAAATGCCTGTTCTTAGATCAAAACCGACAACACAAATAATAAATGTATTATTATATATACAACTTTACATTCATTAATTTTCCTTTGGCTTAGTCTCTTTATTTATCCAAGGTTGCCACAGTGGAATGAACCACCAACGTATCCAGCATATGTTTTACGCAGTGGATGCCCTTCCAACTGCAACCCAGCACTGAGAAACATCCATACACTCTCACATGCACACACACTATGGCCAATTTAGTTTATTCAATTCACCTATAGCGCATGTCTTTGGAGAACATGCAAACACCACACTGACCCAGCCAGAACTCAAACCAGCAACCTTCTTGCTGTGAGGTGACAGTGCTAACCACTGAGCCACCGTGTCGCCATAACTTTACATAATTTAATAATTGAATGCTTTATTTTTGTTCTAATTTACTATCATTATTATTCATATATAATAAATAATATATATGATATATAATAATATATACTAAATTATGTAATCGTCAAGAATGTCTTTTCCTGGCTACCAATATCATATTAATAACAATTATTAAAATACATTGTTATAGTAATTGGTGGTTTGCGCCAATGGAAAGTGAGTAATAGCACATAAATATAATATACATAAATATGTTATATGATAACACATACTATAATTTTATATGATTATGTAATAGTAAGCCAAATAATTAAATAATATAACAACATAATCACAGGCCTCACAGTGGCGCAGTGGGTAGCACATTCGCCTCACAGCAAGAAGGTCGCTGGTTCGAGCCTCGGCTGGGTCAGTTGACGTTTCTGTGTGGAGTTTGCATGTTCTCCCTGTGTTGGCGTGGGTTTCCTCCGGGTGCTCCGGTTTCCCCCACAAGTCCAAAAACATGCGGTATAGGTGAATTGGGTATAAGCTAAATTGTCCATAGTGTATGAGTGTGTATGGATGTTTCCCAGAGATGGGTTGCAGCTGGAAGGGCATCCGCTGCGTAAAACATATGCTGGATAAGTTGGCGGTTCATTCCGCTGTGGCGACCCCAGATTAATAAAGGGACTAAGCCGAAATGAAAATAAATGAAAATTAACATAATCACAATTATAATCATAACTACTATTAATAGTAGTATAAAATCTCTTGAATAGCATTACTGTTTTTTTTTGTGTTTTATACAAGTTTTTAAGTTCAAGTTTAGTTTATAGCCACAAGACTGACGGAAGTGCTTTCTGAGATCATTAAAAAAACTAAAGATACAGAAAGAGAAATAGAGAAAAGACAAAATAGAATCACAAATGAGACATCAAATCAAGCTAATTAAAATTCCTAATAATAAAAAACAGGTGGGTTTTCACTGATTTGCCATTGGTTTTTCACTCTGCATAAACAGAAAGCATCTACCCAAACACCTATGAAACAGAACAACACAAACAACAACTCTTAATAATCAGTTAGTCAATACCTCCTTCATCCCATCCCCTCCTTTTCTCCTCTCTCTCGTCTTTCCACTCAGCAAAAATTCCTCCCCTTTCTTTCCATTCCTACACAACATGCGTTTCCCCCAAGGTCACTTCAAATCAGCTTACAGCCCGCGGACACCTCTATAACCAATGCTCTTAGGGCAGAAAAAACACAGTTATGTATTGAGAAACAAATTTGGAGATGAAGCCCGTATCTCCCGCTGCCTCAGCAAAATCACTCGTATCTGCAAGTCAGCATTTTTGAGTCGCGTGTTCTTGTGTGTGGCCGACAGAGGGCAGCATTAACTGCCGCTTAATGTAACAGAGCACCACCAAAACAAACAGGCGCTCGGATGAACAACACACAGGAAGGAAAGCAGCTCTGCAGTGCAGAAAAGAGGCTGCACCATTATCAATTACACCTCCATCTCACATCGGATATCAGCGAGCGGCCCTGCGGACGCAGCACATTTCCTCCAGCCCAGACCGGCCCGTCCAGAGCCAAAAAACTAGAGCTGCAGGCCACTCATTGGGCATTTCTGCAGTACTTCAGTTCACATCAAAATATGTGTTTATTTGAAAAAATAAATCTTTATTTCAAATGAATTCCAGCATATTTAACCAGGGGATACCCTGGTTTCACAGACATGGCTTAAAAGGATAGTTCACCCACAAACTAAAATGTTTACACACCCTCAAGTGGTATCAGACCTTTACATGTTTCTTTATTCTGTTGAACACAAAAAAAGATATTTTAAAGAAAGCTGAAAACCAGTAACAATTGACTTACATAGTAGGAAAACAAATAATTTGGAAGTTAATATTTCCAGCTTTCTCTAAAATACCTTCTTTTGTGTTCAGCAATAAAGCCAAACAAGTAGGCCTAAATGAGGACAGAATTGCTGTCTTGTTTCAAGATGCATAGTAAAAAAAAAAAGAAGTCAATGATTGCTGCTTTCCATCATTCTTTAAAATATACTCTGTTCAACAGAAGAATGTTTTGAAACAAGTCGAGTAAATGATAACAGGAAAGCCCTCTTTGTGGAACTGAAAATCTCAATTGGGAGATTAAAAAGTACCTTCAAGTATATTCACAGTTACTTTTTTCTAATAACATCAGTTGTCCCTTACAGTTTTTCTCAATCACTTTGGTACATTTCTCGAAACTACCTGTTCAATCTTAAAGACACATCAAAAAAGCACATCAAAAAAGCAGTTTCTCATTTCTTTAATCAAGTTGCAAATGCTTTGGTGCATTGCAAGCAAATGATTATACAACTCTCTGATGTTTCCTACATTATCAACTGCTTATGTCATGCTGATCAAAATGTTTTATAATATGTCTCTGCATAGTCTCACACCAGTCATTCTGATGGCACTGACATGTTCATTGACACCGATATTTATTTTTGAGAGGTGAACTAAAGATTTTGAGCAAGAGACTGACTTTTGCTTTTGTTTGTACACATTGTTTTGAGAAATACACGTACTGTTTTGCAAATTTCAGTACCAAGCGACTGAGAACATCTGTAATGTACAATCCATCACCTATTATTTACTATAAGTTAAATGTTTTAAAACAAACTCAAATCAATCAAACTACATAATCAGTTTCAACTTAGCTTATGCCTTACATTTTTTTGATATAAGAAAACTGACTATACAGGTTATTTAAAATAAGATTAATATATTAAACTGATGTACAATATTGAATTGAATCCCATCTAAATAATAAAAATGAACATGAAAGTAAATTATTTAGTTGATTTGGAAAACAAAAAGTTGATGGTAACCACTAACTTCTATTATAAGTAGAAATATTATGGACAGACAGACAGACAGACAGACAGACAGACAGACAGACAGACAGATAGATAGATAGATAGATAGATAGATAGATAGATAGATAGATAGATAGATAGATAGATAGATAGATAGATAGATAGTCGTGTTGAAGTGTTTCACTGTTTCAGCAAGACTCAGGTCTCATCAAGTCAAATATTTCTCTGTTTCTGTTTGTTCTCCAGCTGTGTGTTGTCGTGGGCTGGTCAGGGTTTCTGAGTGCGACTCAGGGCTGCAGCGAGACAGGCTGTCTGCCCCTCTCTGCCATAAAACTAATCACATCCATATATCTCCCTCACCCCGCGAGGTGAGACAGCATTGCATTACAGCTTTTGATTAAATATCAGATACTGCACCTGCAGGAAGGAGACAGAGAATGTAAATATCTATAGTCAGACCGGTGGTATCTATAGAAAATTCAACCGTTGATTCTAATCTCATTCACACACACTCAGAAAATACTGCAAAATATATATTTTAGAGTTTTTGTTATTAGATAGAGGTAGACAAGAAAGATACGGTGATACTGTAGTTAAGAAAACAGTCCAAGAGCATTTGAGAAACTCTTAGCTCGTTGAGCTCGTCTGTGTAAACATTCATTATCTAATTGGGTCTAGCAGAGACAAAAGCAAATGACAGAGAAAAGTGGGGGAAACTGCCTGTTCTGTAACCTACTGTTGGATGCTGCTGGCAGGCTGAGTGTCTTTACAAAGCATACAGACGCACTGGAGATATACATATAAGGCCAGCTTTTTAACAATTACAAGACAGGCCAGCACAGCAGGGCTAAGCACAGTATAGTACAGCACAGCACAATATAATACATACAGAAAGTGCAACACAGCTCAATACAATCCAGGACATCAAAAAACTGCAGCACTATAGAAGAAGAAATGCAGTGCCATAAAACACAGCACAGTACAGTGGCCACAAAAGGGTTTAATAAGTTCCTTCTTTGCTCTTTTATTAGGGTAACAATAAGTTTGCCAAACCTAAGCAGAGGTTTATTGTTAGTGAACATCCACACTCAGCTGAGCAAATATGTAAAGATATATAACAAAAACAAAAACAATAGAAACACAACCAAGATTACAGAAGTTAGAAAGCAGCAGTTAAAGCATTAGATCATTGAAATGTGGATATATATCAACTATATGAGTGATTCAGAACTCACATCTTGTTTATTTACATTGTAGATTACATTAAAGAAGGAAGCTTTACAGTATTAAGCATATTAAACAGTGCTTTAAATGAAAAACTACACTTTAATTTCCACTATGAAGCAGATTGTATGTTTATATCTTTAACTGGAGAGGATTTCCACTTATAAAAGGCAGAGCCCCAAAGCCACATGCATCTCTTACGTAATCACCACAGACCAATGGGAATTCAAAGATGTTTACCAGCCTAAGCAAATTCCTCAGAAAGATGTTTTAATAAGTGTTTAAAAGTTCACATAATTTAATATGTCTGTTAATGTAAATAATTGCTGAAGAAACTGCATGCGTATCAGTGTATTAGATCTGTGAAACAGCAATTCTCGGATTTAGGATATTGTGATGTGTTTATTTCCAGAAGAAAACTCTGGAATACAATGAAGGCATTTGAGGGAGTTCAAAAACTGCTTTTACTTAGAGAATAACTCTTCAGTGACCCTGTTTTGTAAATTTACAGATCTTTTTCATGCTAAAGCAGCAACATTATGCACTTAAGTAAGAAAATGCAAAAAAAGCATAAAAGGATCCTATTGAACTCCATCTTTAAAAACATGGTGCAAGTACTAGCATCATAATGTAAAATACAGGTAAAGTCTCATGCTGCATGTGGATTGATTATCTTATAATTAAATTAGAGAACAAATCAGAGTATTGTTTTGGGATGAATTCCAAAACTGCACAGGAGAAATAACCTTATTTTATGAATGTATTCAGTATGCACTGCAGACCCTTTATCTACCAGCATTGTAAATGTTTTTATATGCATTTTTATGCATGTGGTGTAAGGCCAGGATTGATTGTATTATGTTTTATTGTTTAGATGATCATCTGATTTAGCCTCCCATCTAGTCTCTAAACACATTGGACCTGCCACCGTTTAGAGGCAGATCGCGAAAGATTTATGAACCCCATTCTTCTTATTTTATTATGCCTTCATTTGTGGTTTACTAATGAGTTAAACAAATTGACTATATTGTATAATCAATAGTTTATCCCTCTTTTCAGTATAATTAATTATTAATCTTATTAGTTATACAAGCTATGACTGAGAGTTTGGTCCTTGCCAAATATATCAGCTCTGACATGGAGGGGAATTATACTTCATATCTTTGAACTTTCTCTATGTTGCACTATTTTTGGGTTTACTTGACGCAAAATAAATAAAAACAGGGCCTCATATTGCAGTTACAATGAACAGTAACAGTACTGCGCACATCAGAAACATGTTTAACTCTTTTTTGCCTTTTTATAGCATAGATTCTTTTGATAGGTTTTTGAATCAATACTGGGACCTGAACATCTATGGTATTTATTCAATTTTACTTAAAAACTGAATAAATATGACAATTAATATTAAAATTGACATGTAATCTTTCTTGTAGGCGGTAGATATTTTGTAGCGGTAGATCTTTCTGTAGGCGGTAGAGCTATGGTACGCGGTAGATCTTTTTCATATCTGGCACCTAAACTCTGGAACAGCATTCCTAGCACAGTTCAGGAAGCAGACACACTCTGTCAGTTTAAAACTAGATTAAAGACACATCTCTTTGCATTAGCATACACATAAAACACAAATGCTTTTGAAATCCAAATCTTCTAAAGGATTGTTAGTCTGCATTATTTAGGGCAACCGGAGCCAGGAACACTTCCCAAAAGACATTATAATTTGAACGGTATCTGCGCTTATGTTAGTCTGTTTTTATTATTCCTCAGGTTTCCATAATCCTGGACCAGGCCGAATCCTAAGCAGCTGCTGTGGTGGTCATGGAGGAGTGGAGAGCATGAGACTGATTCCTGTAAGACCCCAGTGACAGACGAGTCTTTGCATTGATCCTGAAGGGCCAGCCTGTACAGCCTGACCTCTCCCACCTGCAGCTTCTCCACGATGGACGTCCAGCTTTCTCCAGCCTCTGGCGCTTAGATTGCAGCTCTGCACAAGAAGTTTGGCCATAGGAGAAATGGTCATGCCCAACTGAGCCTGGTTTCTCTCAAGGTGTTTTTTCCTTCACTTTCGTTAATTGGTGAAGTTCGTTCCTCGCCGCTATCGCCACTGGCTTGCATGGTTCAGGACTTGTGGAGCTGCGGATCGATGGATTTGCTCTTCACTGTTTGGACTTTCAGCAAGGAAAATTTAACCACACTGAAATGTAGTCTCAGTAAGACTTTTGTCTTTGCAGGAATCAGTCTTGCACTCTTGACTCATCAATAACCATGACTTCTGCTCTGAATATGGATCATATCCAGAAGATTAGTAATAATGTGCATGACGTTACAATTTTCAATTTTTATAGTTTGCACAGAGATGTTACTGTTTTCACAAACCTGCTTTCAAAAGTCTTTCATTCATTCATTTTCCTTCGACTTAGTCCCTTTACTCATCAGGGGTCGCCACAGAACCTTCTTGCTGTGAGGCGTCAGTGCTAACCACTGAGCCACCGTGTCGCCCTGCTTTCAAAAGTATGCATTTTCATTCATTCATTCTTTGTTTCATTTTCCTTTGGCTTAGTCCCTTATTTATCAGGGGTCACCACAGTGGAATGAACCGCCAACTATTACGGCATATGTTTTACGCAGCGAATGCCCTTCCAGCCGCAACCCAGTACTAGGAAATCTCACATTCACACACTCATCCATTTCACTTATAGCGCATGTCTTTGGACTGTAGGGGAAACCCGAGCACTCGGAGGAAACCCACGCGAAGATGGGGAGAACATGACAACTCCACACAAAAATGCCAACTGGTCCAACGGGGACTTGAACCAGTAACCTTCTTGCTTGCTGCTGACCACTGAGCCACTGTGCTGCCCTCTCTTAATGTTGCAGTTGCTAAATAAATGGTCGGTCTCATGTAAATGCCACCTTCAAAAACAAAAATACAAAGCAAATAATTTATTAAATCTATCTTTCAGATCTATACAACTAAGTACTACTACTGCATAATAAAACACCCAAAAGAACACATAGTCCCAGTAGGAATAACTACTCTCAAGCCCAGCAATGGCAGCATGTGGCAGAATGTGATTACCAGCCTAGACATCTCAGAGAAACACATTCTCCCTCTCATTTATCAATGCTTTATTGCTGTCATTTGTTTTAGTCTGCTGAATAAAGTCAGGCCTTCCACAGTCCTATGACACGATGACTGATCAGTAGGCATGTGTTTAGCCACATAAACCGCAGTCATGTTTAGAGAAGCAATAAAAACTAGATGCAATCATAAAAATGATTTAGACGGTTGCACATAAATCGCAAGGATGAGATGGACCCATGAGCACGAGCCCGACGGTGCATGAAAGTGTGTGTGCATGCATGTTTCTTGCTATTTTTCTGCTGAAAGTCATCTTTTGTTGGCTAATCTAATCTATAAAGGGTAAACGGACTCCTTTCTGTCCCCTGAGAGACACAATTTGTTGACACAGACATCAGTGAAGTCCTCTCACCTGATGAAGGACTCAAGTTTGGATTGGTCAGATGATGGTCACATGATGGAGGGCTCCACCCATAGGGCTAACTTTGGGTCAGAAATAATATATTAAAAACTACTTTAGATTTGATGCATTTATTGCAGCAGATTTGACTGGAAAATTAACTGGTATTTTTTGCATTATCAATATGTGAAGTATGAATATTAGAAAAAGAGGAAGGGGAGTAGGGAAATGCATGAGGAAGCTGCTGATGCATTGCAGATAAACTGCGTATGCTGGGCAACCCCTCCCTTTCCAATCCACACACGCTCACACACACACACACACACACACACACCACACAGTTTCTGGATGACATCATCACATCACGTCCTCCAACCTGATGAGGGCTTGTGAGGGAGATGTGACTCAGCTTAGAGAATCACGCCTGCACTTGTCTCTGTAAAATCTGGCAACCCTAGGACAAATCACAATCTCTAACTCTGTTATTTGGTAGCTAATGATGATAATAAGAAAAACAAATATGACACTGAAGACTGGAATAACGGTAGCTACAAATTCAAGCATTATCCTATTAAATTTGTAACTTTTAGGTAAACACTTTACTTGAACGGGGTGGTCATAAGATTATAAGACCTTAACAACTGTCATTAAGTGTCATTCACTCAGTTATGTCATTTTAAATGTAAACATGACATTGTTTGTGATTGACATTACCAAGACAACAAAACTTGTCATAAATCTGTCATAAACATGATTGTCACAAAGCCATTATAAATATATCATAAACTTTATACCAACCTCAGACCTCAACTACAATGATGCAAGCTGAATTTGTCATTAAAATGTCATTAAATATTAATGACGCTCTTAAAATTTGACAGAGTAATGATACTTTTAATAAGGCATTTTAGAGACAAATACAGTTTGCTCTAATGAAAACGTGATCTGAAAAATATTCATGACAATTATAATGGCTTCACGACAATCATGTTTATGACATATTTATGACAAGTTATGTTGTCTTGGTAATGTCAAGTTGTCATGACAAAGATAAACACAGTGTGTGATGTCAAGTTGTCGTAACAAAGTGTTACCCAGTTTTCTAAATAATTACAGTTTTTTACTGTATGTTTGATCAAATAAAGACAACCTTAGTGACCATTAGAGTTTCTTTCAAAAACATTGACAAATTGTACCAAGGCTAAGCTTTTGAGTTGTATAGTATAAAAGGTAAACTATAGTAAATACAATGCAAAGAATTGAGAAAAAATAAAAAGTTATTTTTGACTTTTCCATTCCTCATCCTATAAAATGTTGAGAATATGAGAAAGCAAAGATTACAGATAACAATGAAAACTAGTCAATTAAAATCTTAATAATGTCATGCGGCATGGTGGCTCAGTGGTTAACACTATCGCCTCATAGCAAAAAGGTTGCTGGTTCGAGTCCTGGCTAGGCCAGTTGGCATTTCTGTGTGGAGTTTGCATGTTATCCCTGTGTTGGTGTGGGTTTCCTCCGGATGCTCCGATTTCCCCACAGTCAAAAGACATGCACTATAGGTGAATTGGATGAACTAAATTAGCTGAAATATATGAGTGCATGTGTGAATCCCAGTGTGTGTGTCCCCAGAGCGTATGGGTGTTTCCCAGTACTGGGTTGTGGCTGGAAGGACATTCACTGCGTAAAACATATGTTGGATAAGTTGGTAGTTTATTCTGCTGTGGTGACCCCTGACAAATCAGAGACTAAGCTGAATGAAAATGAATGAATGAATATTAATGTATTAATAATCAAATAAATAAAAGTCTTCATAATAAATGAAAACATTTCCCAAATATCCCCAAGTTGAAGATTGTCTAGGATTGTTGATTCACAAATCTAATATACTGATACACTGAAATGTCTTATCCAACTGTTTACATTTACAAAATTGGCCAGCATTATGTGAATTTGTGTTTTTATGTGCTTTTGACAATAGCATTGTGTGTATTTGACATCTTATGCAAAAAAAAAAAGAAACTTAGTTAAATGATATCCATGTCTGGGGTCATCTTCCTGTCTGCACATTTTGTGTTTGTGTACTCAGAGAACAGCATATTGCAAATTTCAACTGACAAGGCTTTAAAAAACACATTGTTTGTTATTACCAAAGTAACAAGTGCACCAGATGAAAAGGCTCCACCCTCTTCTGAATAGGGGGTGGGGAGAAGCTATTTGCATTTAAAGAGACACACTTGAAAACAGCATGTTTCAGCTTCAATCCAAAAAAGGGGGAATATAGCAAGGCATAATGAATGATCTATTATGTATTTTAAACTGAATCTTTACAGAAACATTCTGGTCGCACCTGATATTTATAATATATAATCACAAACATCATAAAAGCACATCAAGACTGAAGGAATCAGTATTTTTCTCCTCTTCACTGACGTTCAGAGTCCTGCATTACTCTGCAGAGATAGTGGATTTGAGCTACTCATCCATTGCAGGCGTGAGGTCAGAGAGTGCGTTCAATAACACCCGAGGAAAACTGCAAATAGTCATTCACGTTCCTGAGGGTGAGCTAAACTAACAGTTTCTCCTGTCATCATTTTAGCTCAATAAAAAGCCTCTCATGGGACGTTTAAGCAAGCTTTCTGATCTAACAGCTCAGTTTGCCTTTGTGATGCCCACGTGTAAGATAGATTGAGTGAGAAAGAGAGAAAATTGAGCTGATGTTTCAGGGTTTGGGCTATTAATAATGCCATCAGAATAATGCCACCCCTTGCTTAGTTTAAAGGAGCAGTTTGCCTGTAAATGAAAACTTTGTCATCGACTCACCCTCATGTTGTGACAAATCTATGTTTTTTTTTCCACACCAGACTTTTCCATTCAATGACAGATCATCACTCACCAAAGTACAATAAAAGTGGGCTATATAATATGAGTCGTGCCTTGTACACCACATCCTCTAGAGTCATGCGAGAAGCAGACTGTTAAACTCTTTATTTTTCTCATTATTTGGAGGTCTTGGAGGTTTTATTAAGCCTGACTCACACTGTGGCATTTTTAAAGGGATAGTTCACCA